>JALMLS010000429.1:0-28798 GCA_038496445.1 Trichosphaerium sp. ATCC 40318 | reverse complement strand
AAAATTGTAATAAATCAGCATAGGAAGAAAACTTGATGCTCCCCCTTATTGTTACACGTTGAACAAAACAGAAACAATACTCCACAATATGAAGCCTGCTTCATTGAATGTTGTTTAAGTCTTTAGTTTTTTTCTTGTTTTAAAGAGATATGGTTGACCTTGAATGGCGGGTAGTGCAACACCATGTAGAATTGCAATAAGGATTTGTAAAAACAGGCAAGCCTGCAACGGTCCAAGAAGCCCAAATAAAAAAATTAGCATAAACGGTTTCGTGCTTTGGTAGGAATAACACCAACAGCGTTTAAACTGCTGAGAACAGATACACCACTTGATTTTAGCCAATAGGCCGAGAAGTGGCCTATAATAATCTCAACCAACCCCTACCTAAATTTTTTCAATGAAGAAAAATGTCCAATGCACCAAAAATAAAAAAAAGCACGTGTTCGATCAACACACGCTGTCCAACTTCAAAGTGGTTTTTGCTTAAAACTAACATTGCTAGCACAATCATACTATACATGATGTATCAAATGTCAAATAAACACTGGATTACCACGTGTATTTGAAGCGGTTATGTGTATTTTTATTCAAAGACATCTAACCAACAATTACATACCATTAATTGCATACAAGATATAATTCCTCTAATAACCAAAAACGCGAAGCTACAAACTTGGCCCAAAATGTTGTAAGCTAATTCAAAAGTAAACTACTGCTAGCTTTATTAGGACTGTTCATTATTCCTAAACAGAAGTCGTAACTACTCTACCACCAATCAGCTGTTACAGTTCTAACACTCTCAGTTGACTTTCTTCTATCAACTAACCAAGGAATACTAACTAAGACGATGTTGGGAGGAAGGCAAAATATCTTGTGGCTCTAGCACAGTGCCAAGCATTTGTTATATGATACAAGAACACTTGGAAAATAAAAGAAAGGTTGTTGCAGTTTTGAAAACAAATTGAAAAGGAAATTTTTGGGTGGGATGTGGGTGATTGCTGCTCGCCATGTTGTTTAAGCTTTGTCGGTAGTTGTTGTTTTATACGAAGTCAACTGAAGTTTACCCAAACGTTTGTAACGGAGTAAAACACATGTACAGCCATGAAACTAGTATCTATGTGTCAATTCTTCTTTGACTCCTTTGTCTTCTGCTATTGCTCCTTTGGACAATGAGATGCTATAAGCCTGTGAGCGCAAGTGTTCTTAAACCTGCATCTGTTATTGATTTACAAGACCGCAAGCAAATAGTATGTACACCTGCCAATACCTTTAAGCCTTCATCTATTACATTTGTGTTTGACAAATTAATCTTATGTGCACCTGCCAATGATGCAATGCCATAATCTGTTTGATAAATCAATCTAATGTACACCTATCAAAGTGTAAGATATTGCAAGAACTATCAGACCCGTAATATCTTGTCAGTTTTTGCTGTCAACTAAATCACATTTCAAACGTTGTATCTGCTATTTCTGTAAGAACTAACATAACTTGCAAGACTGTCAGATCTGACTAAACACGAAAACCAACAGCCACAAACAACAAAAAATTTGCACAGTTTTGCAAACTTGAATGATACGGACAATATTAATTACAAGGCATGTGATATTGCAATAACATACGTATCTGCATTTACACGCGTCATACGTTTGCCTAGCTGTTTTATCATAGTAACACGTGATAATTCAAAACTTGACTCAATGGGTTGAAAGGCTTCTAAAATAAAATGCCAACAAAAAATCAATTTATTTATAGTTTGCTTAACACTAGCACTGAGATAGCAAGTCACATACAACATGCATGTGGTTACTATATAGATATACACTCGCTTAATCACATCTATAGCGGGATACTTTCGCATTAGTACCAATCGTCATGAAACCATTATAAGTATTACATCTTCCAGCACTAGGTGTTCTCTGATTGCATCGTTTACCGCAGTTTTTCTTGCCTGATATGTGGTCATACTATACTTAGAAGTGAGTCGAAAGTTGAACAGCGTAGACAATGGAAAAGTGCATACGCCGTCATAACTCGTTTTAGGGCAAGATCCCCAAATGTCAGAGCAAAAAGTTCCCGAACCTCCCTCAGTTTTTTCATACAGCCTTGAACACCATTTGCCTATGCACGCTTCTGCCTCTTCGTCATTTCCTGATACAGGACATGCGAACATAAAGACTACAAAAAGAATAGCCAAGGATAGCGTAGGTAAAGATAAGTTGCTCATTGTGAGTGATAATAATTTTTTGAGTGAAAAGGTGTAGAGAGTTTTTCAAGAGTTTGTCCGATGTAATCCCGATTTCACATAACACGAAACTACACGACTCTCACGACTGTACACGAGGACCACAAACCTAAGGCAAAGGTTGCCTGTTGAAATAAGCCAAAACTGGTACAGCGAACAACGTCAGCTGCCTGTTGTATTAAGGAATGTAACAACATCTGCAAAAAAGGTTGTATCTTTTTGTAGCACGTAGAGTATGTAGTAACTTTGGACATACAAAAGAGACCAACGCCTATTTGAGCGCTATAACCCAATCTTAATTGTCAACTTACAATGGCATTGCTTTTATTTACATTCCACGGATAGTATGCACCACAGTATGTATAATTATGTTAATCAAGCAAAGGGTGAATCGTGCAAAACATACAGAGTTGACTAGCACAATGTGAATGTATCACATGAGAAAGCACCTAGGCTAAACAATAATTCGACAAAATGCGTGGTATGTCGCATAAGGTCCTGTCATACTCTAATATAGTGTACACACGTTCTGTATTGTCAGGAAGTTTTTTTCATTGGTGGGAAGAGCGTTTGTCAATTGTACTTAAAAAGAGTCAAAGCTGGCTTGTGGTTTATTTTTGTGATTGCTTTATTATGTACAGATGTACTAGATGAGGTGTTGAAGGCCTTGGCAAGTGTGTAACCTATTAAAACCCAGCGTCAATCAAAAAATGCGAGCTAGAAAAATGTACAGTCAATATAGAAATACTACATACACTACCTCTCTACTTACGCTACCTTTTAGTAGCACTGTACTGGTAGTTTGCTCTCGCTTGCAAACGCCAAAGTGCCTTAAAATAGGCCCATACTATAGGTTGCTTTGTTGATTTGTAGTAGCAATAAATAGAGCATCAAACAACGACAGTAAGTAGTCGAGGAATTCGTGATTCATAGCAAGTCTCTGGTTTTTATCAATGGCAAGTATTTACAAAATGCTATCAAGAAAAGGTGAGACTTTTTTTGTTAGAAAATAGTTGTTCTCAACTTGCTGATTATGAACGCGTGATATGTCCGAAGAGAAAAATCAAGCCGTTATATACCTACAGGCACTGATACGTGGATTACTTGTAAATATATAAACCAAGAAGGTTGAGAAATAGAGTTGTACATTAGAACATGACCAACTTTTTTTGTGGGATTCCAAAGGATAATGCGTAAATGTTAATAGCGCCCAATACTTCTATGTGTAAACGAAAGCCTAAACTGGGAGTTTTCCAGCAGTGCATTATCATTTGAATACGAAGGACTAAGACCAACTCGCAACCTTATCACGACAGCAACAGGATAGCAAGCAGAAATCACCCACCTCACCCTCATGGTTGTATAAAAAATATCCCAGTGTCCTTTTCTTAAACTCACATATGTGGTCCCTTTTTCGATTTTTTTATTTGACATTGTGTTGTAAATAAATCCCAGATGCTCGCTCTGCGCTCAAGCTATCTGTCAGGGACAGATATGTTCCTTTCCTCCCAAAGATCATCTAGCTGTCTCAGGTTGGTTGATTGAGGATGTGGTCTAAACACAGACATAATTTCAAAGGGAAAAGCTATGTACGAATAAAATTTTAAGACGTAAAATGCGTACTTAAGTTTTTTGCCAAACTGCTTACTTTTTTCACAATGCAAGTTAAACTAACCATTTTTTATTAAACTTATACACAAGTACTGGCGCTGATCAAGTCAAAAATCCACCCAAAGCCTAGGTACTTTGTTATTCGCAATGCCTTAATAACCAGCCACATCTAGAGCTCTGGACACCATCACACTTTTGAAAACATCACATAAGTTGACAGAGAAGTGAAGAATTGAGTAGTAATGAAAATATGAGTATGCTGTAGTCATTGTGCTGCTTCCCTCTTCATCTGTGACTGCTCCTTCATACATATGAGAAGTGAATAATAGCCGTAGGTACTCAAAAATAGAGTCCATTGTGTCTAGAAAGAAAGCGTTAGTTAAAGAGCTTGGTCCATCTCAAAATTCAAATAGAAAAGGGGTAAAGGATTACCTTCAGGGCAATCTGGGAACTTCTCACAGAACTCACTAGGTACTATATGGTCATCTTTGTAGATAAATATAGCCATACTACAACCTTTAGTTTTATAAAGGATATTACACCACAATGAGTACTCATGTATTGATCTGTGTAGTTTTGTGCCGAAGATTGGGTCATGTACACGGTATTCACCAAGTACAATGTTGTACATTATTAAACAATCGTTTCCGTATGCAAGTTTATCTTGTATGACGTTTTGGAATAGTGTGTGAGACATTGAAGGGTACATAGTCAACCTAGGAAAAATATAAAGACCAATCACGTGACAGTTTTTTTTTTTTCCACTTGTACATCATATCAGTACTTGACATATTACTAATATATTCAAGAGGTTTGTCAGTATGTAGGAGTGTACAACACATGTTTTCAATATGTTCTGGTATCACAGTGTATTCTTTATCCAGTATCATTGAAGCAGCTCCTTCGAAACTACCACATTGAGATTGTTAGCAATCCAAGAAAGGACAAAAAACCCGTACTATTTGGCTCGCTCATCATCTTCAACATCAATTGTTTCAAGGCCTTCAGCAATCAGTTCTTGAGCAATTGAGGACTTAATTACCTCTGCACATTTACTCTAGGTATCACATGTAAGTTATGGTGTAAGTGTAAGTTGTGGTGTAAGTTAACAAAGGTGTTCTTCGATACCTCAGGATTGTCTTTTGATGCCTTCAAAGCAACAGAAAGTGTGTATTTTTGAATGCATCTCTTGAACGGAGAAAAGTCTGGTGCCACTATTGACCTTGCTAAACCTCCCATGCACATGTGTATATTGTTTCCAAGGAAAAGGACATCCATTTGATACTGTTTTTTTTCCCTTTTAAGTATAGAGGAGATTTTTCGGTCAGGTAAGTTTTGATGTTTCATTCTTTTCTTCATGCGGTTTGTGTGCTTTCGCTTGGAGAGTGTCTTCTGAACCGTATATGGATTCAAACCTGCTTTATAATACTTGTTTAAGAATGCATATGTGCTAGCTCTGCTCTTGATAATCAACAGTAAGTCACAAACAGGTAATAGTACATTGTATCAAAAAATAGACCCAACTTACTCTACTGACTTCGAATAGCCACGTGAACTGACTCTGGCAATACTTCGAATACGGCTTTGCTGTTTGTGATATCGCAAGAATACATTTGGCATCTAGAAAGCTTATCACGTGCCATACAATCTCGGTTGGGAGCTCTAAAGAACAAAGGAATAAGGTTATTTCAAACATCAGAGAAGTTGTTGGAATCTCACTCATTACCTGTGAAGTTAGTGAATGTCGTCACCTTGGCGTTTATGGAAGTGATGGCATTAGTAGAATTGGATCCACGCTTCTTGTATCGGAGTGATACGAATGGGTCATTGTGAGAGACGATGTATTGATGAACACTAAAAGTTCAAACGGTTTAATGTTTGCCCCATTCACAAGAAAACTGTAAAACCGCAAAAAACGCAACCAATGCGTTTGTTGTAGCTTTGAGAACAAAAAACGAGCGATAAGCTTCACATACTGTTGACATGCTTCCAATATAGATACAGACGCAAAATTAGGTCGTTTACTGACCCGCCAAGCCAATATATCTTCAAGAACCTGTTTTTTCTAAACAAACGGCTTAGATCCAAGTCTAAAGTGCCAAAACAACCTTTCGCAATACCAAGATGTCGTACGCTTCCATTACTTGACTGTGGTTTATGGTATTGACTTTATTTGTACACAAGATTTACTACAATTCTACTTCAGGGGGAAAAAATTATTTACGATGAATGCAACGTCTAATACTATTTGGTTGTTGACAAACCTTATAGTACTCTTGGAGCTGGTGTATGGAAGTTCTCCGTACATACAGACAAGTAAATTAACATGCTCAACGTTCAATAATTCTATCTCCCTCGGTAATTATGGTATTACAATCTATTGCGACCGGTACACAATAGAATCTGTTAAAAATGTATCGGTTAGAATATTTTTATATTCTAGAACTTTAAAGCAGGAGGGACGAGCTGCTATATCAAAAACACGCCCACTACGCCCTATAGAATACTGCCGTTTGGCGGTTAAATTAAATTCATCTGTAAACGTTGGTAGCACCGCTATCAACGTAATAAAACACAATCTAAACAACAATAGCCCAAAAAATGTTACACAAATCAAAAAAGAGTTTTCAAAATCATTTTCGCCTTTTTCGTTTTCGTATACGCACCATTTGTCAAAGCGAGTAAAATATCGACAAATATCTTTATCAACAATAATGACTGAACCCGTAACTGACGCTGATACATGTATGACAGAAAGTGAGCAATCACCAAATACACCTAACGAAGGTATCAAAAATGCAATCCAACAAGGCATTAAAGAACTAAATAAACTAAAAGATACAGCAAACAGTGCATCTAAACCGGAAGGAAACACAGCAACCGAAAGAGAACCCACTAAACCTCAAACAAGAACACCTCCACAAACAAATACAACGGAGCCTGGTAAGAATAATAAACCCAAACGTAAATTACAAGGAGTAAGAACAGAAACTAATACAAAGAAAGCGAAAACAAGCGATCTGTGGCCGGAACATGCAACCAGAATCAAAGGCTTGGTATCGCGCCAACAAATTATTAAAAATGATGAAAACTGGTTATCGCAACACAAAAACTACACATGAACCGAACAGATATCATGATTAGAGTGTGTAAGGAACTAGTACACAACATAAATAAAAGCACTCCGAAAACGATGATGATAAATTACAAAACATTATCGCTCAAACAAATACAAAAGACGTACCTACAAATACAGAAATATGTACACCAAAAAATAACATCGACTACGCCAAAGGACCCAGGTATTTTCAAAAAACCTGAATTCATATTGGAAAAAATATGGATCCCAGATACGCCGAGAATATTTTTCCTTAAAAACCACACTGAACTAGCGAGATGGAACAAATATGCAGATATGTGCATAAAAGAATTCTTACGTAAAGCTATCGACAAACGAACAGATGTTGAAACACGTCTAGTAAACACGATGGCACTCCTCCAACGCTTCAACAATAGCAACAAAATAGGTATAACAAAGTTTCATAATTGTTTTCTACAAACCAAAACCGTTCCTAAATTTAAAACAGGTAAAGCACAATTTGTGTTCTTTCATATGGCCAACTTAGACTACATCGGCGCAACAAGTGCGGCAAAACTAGTTGAATCAGTGCTACAATCATGGGGCTAAGTATAGATAATCCATTCGAGAAATTCTATAAACAAGAAAACAAACCCTTGGTTGACGAGGAAGGATATCTAATAGCAGAAAATCTCTTTGACGAAGTAGAAACGATGCCTACTGAAAACCTCTCAGCACCGCCAGAATTTGCAGAATTCTCAATCCACACAAACCGAAGCGGACAAGGTGTATTCATCTTCGTCAAGCTAGAACAGATGTCAGTAATCAGCATTAAAGAAAGAGTAGAACTAGCGAACAAAGGAATCTCCAACAACGAATTACCTTTCCGTTTCGTAGAAGCGTCTTACTCAAACGAGTACAAAGGATATTTAATCCCTTGTGCTAATTATATCAACGACGCATGGATGATTAGTCGTACATTCACACTCGAAAACACAGTAACACCAAGCTATAATATGGTTATCGACATCCTCAGCGAAGACAAATTTCAAGTGACAGTATTTAATATCCCTCACAATCTATGCGAAGAACAAGAAGATTTAATAATCTTCGACAAAGAAAACTTTTTAAATAACCTAAAACAAGATACGTTAAAACAATTCCAACACTCAATCTATGAAGCAGCGTACAAGGACAAAAACGATCGCATAAACGTCAAATTCACATTTGCAAATGCCAAGAGCTTCAAAGAATACAAAGGAGCGATAACTATTATTGAACACAACCTAGTATGTGAATACGTGGTTGAATTCAAAAAAGAGCTCTCATTAGAACTAAGCAGTATAACCTTGAGTGGTATGCGTTCTCTAACAAGCCGCTTCTTAAAAGTATTGAAACATTTTGGCGTTGAAGAAGCCGCAATGATTTACAAAGCATCTAATAGCCAAAATCAATACACAGCAGTGTACATCATGTTTGCAAACCCTAGTGGTAAGTATAACAATCCACTAAAAAATATACTCACCCAAAATAGCGAAAAATATAGCATACGACAAAGCCCAAAACAAAATCATCAAATGGAAGTACGGAATAAGAGAGCAAGCATACCTCAAACGTATAAAATAAGTATGCTAGTAATAATAATTATATACCTTGTAACGACGACGTACAAACACATAGTTAAAATTTTTCACAAAATCAAAAACAGCTCAATAAATTTCCTTTTTAAAATGTCTTCACCACAGTTCCTTTCCCTGTTATATAAAATAGTGATCCTCTTTATGGTTATGATTGTTTTCGGTGCTTTTATGTTTCCCGAAAATTCATGCTCAATGATGCGTAAAAACGCATCAATTCAGGAACGAACAGCTAAAACATACAACGTTTTGGATAAAACAGATTTTCTGCTGATTTATACAATTTCACACTGGATATTCGCTATTTTTGTTCTTTTCGCTAAAAAACCAATACAAATACGACTACCGATAGAATATAAACGCAGACTAAAGAAAAGTACACTTAGAAAGATACGCAAATTTAATTACACACAAAATAATACAAACTACACTAACAAGATCAAAATCGTTACCATGTTGATAGCACCTCATATAGCGTTACATATAACCAATTGTAATGACATCTTTAGTAAAGATCACTTAGAAAAGACACAATATGTTATACGACTAATAGGTGGCGTTAGTATTAGCATGTGGGTATATTCAACTAAATATTACCTGAAGTTCATAGAATGGGTAATGTATAAAGCTAAACCTATAATCAAATGGAATAAACACCAAGAAACAACAAAAATAAACGCTGTAAAAGGAAATAAAATACATATCAAGGCAGTACTCAATAAAAACAGTATACAAATGACTGAACCAAACATATCAACCACCTCAAATCTAATGGAACGCATACGCTCGGAATTCAACACTAAAGAAGAGATCTACCTAGTAACAAACTTCCCAGGTGTTATTCCCAAACCAATACGCATCAGTAATACAATTCCAATAACACTATACGCCCAAAATAACAAATTACAAATAAAAGCAATAAGTAAATTGGTAGGCGGAGGTAAAAACAAAAATATAACTGATGATGAAAATAATCTAGATACACACTCAACCTTTAAATTTGGAGAAATAAACATACGCAAATGCCTTAAAAGAAAGATGCAAAGTCTTGCTATTTTTCTAGATGACAATAAACCACATATATTGTTTGTCACTGAAACAGGATTACGCGATAAATCAAGAATAAGCATAGCGAGAGAATACAATAGAGTGATCCAAGATTATGAATTCCACTTGTTTGGATACTCAGACATGGAGTTAAAAGCCTTCAAACATAAGAAAGTGATAAACCAAATGATCAAAAAAGATAAGGTTGACCTAGCTACAGCAAAACAACGATGCAACCTTCTCAACAATTACAAGTTAAATGCTCAAAGAGGCATAGGCATATTCGTACGCAAAGAAATAAACCCATATGTAGCAATACACCCTATCACTGAAGTGAGTAATCAAGCAATCAAATGCTACATAACACTCCCAGATAAACCAAAAATGACATTAATAGGATTATACGGTCCTAACGACCATAATAAACAACCGTCCTTCATGAATGAAATATCAAATTCCAGGTCTGAAAATTATCATGGTATAATACCATATTTTATGGTATAATCACCTTTTATGGTACAAGCTCAGTATAATCCATAATTATACCATATAATTATACCATAAAACATAGTACTATACCATGGTATTATACCACATTTTACAGTATATTATACCATGCATTATACCATATAATTATACCATAAAACATGGTACTATACCATGGTATTATACTGCATTTTAAAGTATATTATACCGTGCATTATACCATATAATTATACTGTAAAACATGGTACTATACCATGGTATTATACTGTATTTTAAAGTACATTATACCACAACACCTAATTTTCTGTTAGGGTTAGGGTTAATGTGCCGTATTTCTGTTTTACCTTACCTTCAGTCCTTGTGTTTGGATTATCTGTTACAGCACTTAAAACACCTTTCAAATGTGTAATACATTGTTTTGTGAAGGTAGTTCAGCGACTAAAGGGTAAGCATACACTTAAACAGCAAAACTGACTAAAACACATTCTCTGGGACATGCTGCGCATATGGTGCTTGTTAGTTGCACTTTTTACGTATTATAACATGCTTATTCCACTAATTATTCTAAATAGCATACCAAGGCATCCAACACATCATTGAGGGGTCAGAGAAGTGGCTAATAGTAGCGGTAATTGTCCACAGAAGGTAAAACGCTAAATCTAACATTTGTCGTTCAAAAATGTGCTAACAGGGCGTAGCGTGGCCTTGAACACAGGCAAAAGGCAGTTGTGGAGTAATCGGCACTCAACAAAGGTACACACACTGCAAAGGACATACTTTGCTTGTTGGAACCTTTTAAATGTGTTTATGGTGTAATCGGCACATATTCGGCGCATAATCGGCGTTTGTGAAAAAAAACCTCTGTCGGATGTTTTTGTACCCACTGTGAGATTTTTTTTCCTTCTTAAACGCATTTTTATGCATAATAAATGCCATCCGGGCTAAATCTACCAAAACTTGCCCGAAATTATTTGTTTTTTTTTGAGATCTTTAAAAAGTACTCCAATGTGTGTTAAACCACCTTTTTATTGTAATAAAGCATAGTTGTTTACACACCCGCCTTTTTTCATATTATTTTGTTTTTTTTTGGAATTTTTGAGATTTTCTCAATTTTTTTTTTACCAGCTGTTTGTGCTCACTGATATGAGTAGCATTTAGGTTTTATACCAACGTGTTGTGTTGAATATCCAATATGCCAATAAGTAACTAAGTTAAGGCATGCTACTAAGTCTCAACTGGTCCGTCGCTCACACAACACCAGGTACGCTACTAGATAGTTGCTTTAAAGGTGTTTAAAAGGTCTTACAGGCTAATTAGGTGTTAATTAAAAAAAACCTGAAGATGAGTTAGCTGTAGGCAGGTACGATCACCTTGAAACGTGTTTTGGATAAAATTTGGCAATTTTTTTTTATTTTTTTTTTATGTAGTTTGATTTTGGCACCACCGCATGGGCCGCAAGCAAGATTTGGTACCATTGCCATGACAAAACAAAAGGTTTTATATGCCCATTCATTTTGTGCATCATAAAATTGTAGGTAAAGTCATTGTTAACTTTTTTTGTAGTTCATTTCGTGCTGTGGTAAAGACATGTTTTTGAATGTCAGAATGGAATTTAGTGAAGGTACATTGGTTTCTTTTAGATCACTGGATAATATGATGGATTGTACTGTAAAAACAACGACAAATGTAAATAAATTGTTGGTACAAGTACCACAAATTGTGGTATAATGTACAAAGTTTTATGGTATATTGTACTGGTTATTGTGGTAAAATATACCACGCTTCATGGTATATTGCAACCATGTTTTGTGGTATAATATACCAAGTTTTATGGTATAATATACCAAGCTTTATGGTATTATACTATGTTTTATATCATGTTTTATGGTAGAATTATACCATATATTGCATTTTTTCAGGTGCAAAAATATGGTATAAATTCGCACTTTCTACTGCATATTTATGGTATAATTTGGCTGTTTCATGGTATAAATCCTTTGATTTATGGTATATTATACTGGAATTTGTGGTATAAAATTGTAATCAATGGTATAATTATACCACAAATCCATGGTATCTACCATAAAAACAGCTTAAAAATTTTAGACCTGTCTATAAAGGACAGTAACTTAACTAATAACTCCAAACTAGCAATAATTGGAGATTTTAACATGATACATCGTACAATAGACAAATTTAGGTTTTCCACTAAAACCCAACATAATACTAAAACAATGACAAACTTTATTGACAAGCACAAACTAAGGGATGTATGGTGTGAAAGAAATGAAGGAACAATATACACCTTTTGTAGCGGTTGTGACTGGGAATCGCCAACAAAATTTAAATCGCGAATTGATTATTGTCTGACGAATGATAAAATGTCAGATTGCATTCACAACAGCAAAATAATAGACAAACACAATTTAAATACAGACCACAGACCCATAATGATAGAGACTAACCTATCAGTGAAGGAACATGTGGTGACTCAAACGAAAATACCATACATCAAAAAACTTAAAACCAGAGAATATGATCAAAAAAAACTAGGCAAAGACTGTGTCCGTTCATTTAAATATGAAAGAGGTGATATTGCAAATCTCCTACCCACAGAATTAGATGCAAGTTCACGAATGACACACAAAGATAAAAGAGAAATACGCAACAAATGGTTTGCAGTTGACCAAGGTTGGAGACGATACACAAAATTACTCTTTGAACATGTGGCAAAGTTCACAGATACCACAAAAGACCCTAATAACAGAGGGTTCGGAAGACTAGTTAACTCTAACAAAATTAAAAAACTAAACCAAGATCGTACAAAACTCTTTAGCCTAAAAGGGATGCTAAAAGACGAAAGTACTACAGACGAAAGCTGTAATGACAAAGCAATACAAATTACTAAAGCTACTAAAAATAGACAAGTCAAGTTCAAAGGCTTCTTTAGTAACAACCCGAACAATGAGTTGAGTCAAGGATTCCATCATGAGCACCTACTCAAAGAAACCAAAAAGGCACTAAATAAAATTAGTAAAGCCAAAAAAGATACATATAAAAACATGGAAGAGGAATGTCGTGCTAAACAGGTCACTGATATGTTAGAATTAGAAAGAGTATACTTAAAACGCTTTTATAATAGAATACGCAAAGTAGATGTTAATAACAATAGATTCACAGACTGTATCAAATATATACTTGACGGAGAAGAAGTAGTAACATATGATAAACTCAAAATGATGGAACTTGTGAGTAACTTTTGGGCAGACATTTATACGGCAACACCTGCTAAAGAAGGTCTTATTCCTAAATCCTTTAAACATAATAAATATAACAAAGGAGACAAACTCATGACACAGATAACACACAAAGAACTAGATAAAGTGTTAAAATATGGCAAACTTTAAAACTCCAGGACCCTCCGGTATAGGTCCAGAAATATACAAACGACTAGCGGATAGTGAAAACCTTCCTCAAAGAACTGAAATTCTAAATACGTGCAACTTTTGCATATCCAATAAAAATATCCCAGCATCCTGTAAAGAAACATACATCGTGCTTTTACCCAAAAAAGGTGATAACCGTGATGTCAGTAATTACAGACCAATCTCATTACTCAACACTAGCTACAAAATACTATCCACTATCCTAACTAGGAGGCTCCAAAAAGACATAATTAAACGTAAGATCATCTCAGAAGCACAATTTGGATTCACACAATCACGAAACTGCCACATGAACCATAAAATATATCATGGGATTATAGAGAATGCGTTAGAGAATATAAAACCACTATTTGTCACATACATAGACTTCAGGAAAGCCTATGATAGCGTAGATAAATGGGCAATTCTGAAATCCCTTGAATACTACAATATAGACCCAATGTTCCGTGAATTTATCAACAATGTATACGATAACCAAACAGCTGAAATTATCACACCTATAGGTAAAAAGACTATAAATATTAACAGAGGTGTAAAACAAGGTGACATCCTGAGTCCCACACTGTTTATTATATTCATCAACCCATTGTTGGAAGAACTACAACATTCCAAGTGCGGTTATCCTATAAGTGGGATAATAATATCTACACTAGCTTATGCAGATGACATCAAACTTTGCTCAGATAACAAAAACAACATGGTTAAACTATTTAATATCGTAAAAACGTTTGCGAGTTTCTATAACATTGACATCAATACCAAAAAATCTGGTTTCACCTACAATATACATGTTAAGGAAATAGACAAAGACGATTTACAATGGAAAAATAATCCGCTCAAAGCCTATACAAGTAAGGAATGTTACAAGGACCTTGGTATCTGGACAAACCTTAATAAGTCCTGGAAGACCCATTGTGACAAACTCAAAGCAAGCATGGATAGAATGATCAACAATGTTACTAAATTCAGAGTCCCAACAAGAATTGCTGTTCGTGCAATAAATCAGTTAGTCCTGGCAAAAGCGGCTTACACTATGTCGTCTATAGCCATACTTTGCGATACAGTAGAAATAATAGAAGAATCAATTCTAAAACAAACCAGAAAATTATGTAAATCCATTAGCACACAAAAAGCCCATAGACTATATGGTGGTCACAAAGTAGGCGCAAAAAATTTGATCTGTATCAAAGACTTACAATTAGAAAGATACGGTAATACCATACTGTATGACGTACTAAATTATGACACAAACTCGATCATGGTGGCTATCAAAGAAGATAGATTACGCAATGCACAAATATTTAACTCGCAAGTATTAAACAAGATGGGCGAAATCAAGTTACCATCACCTGGATGCGGCTCAGGAAAATACAAAATTTATGATAACTTCTTAAACACGTGGGCTGGTATAAACAGTTGTAATGAAAGAAACATCATATATACGCCTAATATTAAAACATGGAACCCTACCTTCAAACGCTGGACAACAGAACAAACGGATGAAATGCCTAAAACGAACAATATACTCATCATATCCACAGACGGAAGTTGTGAAAAAGACTACAACAAATATGATGACTCCAGAGCAGGCTTCGGGATATTCATAAATGAAAAGTACCAAATTAATGGTACGGTGCCGTATGTAACAAACCCAATATTTGCAGAACTCTATGCCATTGAGGTAGCGACTAAAAGCATACCCCGAGGGTGTAACGCTATACTGGGCACAGATTGCGTAGGAGCAAAAAACCTCATCAAAAACTACAAGAAACTTAATATACACAAAAGGAAAAAGCTACCATTCAATTCAATATTAAACAGAATCAATCACGCCATGAAAGAAGTCAACATCAAAATTGTGTGGGTACCAGCACACACTGACGACGATGATACAATAGAAATAACAACAAACAAAAAGAACCAAATATCTAAGCTAGAAGAAAAATATGGGAAAGACGTTATGAAAGCATTCATAGCAGGTAATAAAGCAGCGGACAACTTAGCCAAGTTAGGTCGGGACAAAGGGAAATATGTGAACAGAATACCGCACTATGAAGTAATGGGTTCTGGGCATAATAATTTCATAGTCAGTAAAAATGGTAAAGTAGTCCACAGAAACTATCAAAAAGCAAGAAAGGAAGAAAATCAAAAATATTGGGATGAAAGCTGGATAATCGATTCCACAAAACCATCAAGATACGAAGGAACAGACATGAACACATCACATCAACTGTTTCTAAGGAATGAAGCAGAATTTGGTCGAGTACAGGATTTCATCTTCAGATTGAAAACAAATAACCTTATGCTTAACAAAAGACTTTATGGTATAGCAAAAAAATGCGCTAATCCAACCAATTATATACAAAAATACATGAAAGAAATGTATGAAAACAGCATGTGTGAAATTTGCGGTGACCCCGATGAATCGCAAGCAGAAGACATAATACACCTTAGCTATTGTGACCCTATAGGAACTTTTCTCAACTCGACATCAGAAGTCATAGGACAGGTAACTAAATACTTAATTAGCACAAATGGAAAACTAGAAGGTATACAAACCGCAATACCCATAACAGGTCTAAAAATTAAAGTGGTATATACCAGTTTTTTTATGGTATATACCACTTTTTTCAACAAAATGGTATATGAACTGGTATATACCATTTTGAAATACCACTTTTTGAAGAAATTAAGTGAATAAAAAAGTGGTATATGGAAGTGGTATATACCACTTTTCATTCACATAATGAGACCTTCTAAAAATGGTATATAAAGTGGTATATACCACTTTTTTATGGTATGTGGTATATACCACCTTTTTATTGGTATATACCACTTTTATGGTATGCTTCAAGAAGGTCATTAAGGAGCTTTTTGGTAATGGGTTTTCTTGTTGAACGATCATAGACGTCATACATTGAACGGTGCGTAGGGACCTTAGTATATCATAGAATCTAACCAAACCAAGCTCATTCAAACCGCAGGACCTAATTCCAGTACCAACATTAAGGAAACTATATTGCAGGTATTATACAGACGTTCGTGGGTACCAGACAAAGTTTTATTTTATTTTCGTTTGATATACATTAACCGACCTCCGTAGGCCTTATTAATTGATGGATTCAGGTGGAACCACTTTCATTAGGTGCGCAGCATGTTTTTACAGTAGGTACAGCAAGCTCATGGAGATGGACGAATTTTCCAGACGCCCATAGTAATGTAACTGTAGTGGGCATTGTCCAAAACTTGTAGCTCACAAACTGTGTATTAAATAAAGTGTATTTTCTGGAATTGCAGGTGTACCATAAGTAGGCATAAAGTGGTATATAAGAGTGGTATATACCATGAAAAACTGGTATAAAAAAGTGGTATATAACTGGTATATACCTAAAAAAAGTGGTATATTTTTTTTTTTCTGGTGAAAAAAAGTGGTATATTTTCTGCTTTTATACCTGTTTTTTTTGGTATATTGTTGGTATATTTGGACAATATACCACTTTTTTTGGTATATTTCAGTCAAAATATACCACTTTTTTTGGTATATACCATAAAAAACTGGTATAAAAAAGTGGTATAAAAGTGGTATATACCAAAATAACTGGTATATTTTTTTAGACCTGAACAGGACACTTAGAAACGAATGTAATCAAAAGTAAACTAACACCGTTAACAGAAGAACAAAATGAAGACAGCACACCACTATATGAACGAATTTTCAACTACACTAACATGTTCATGAAATATAGAAACCCCAACAGGAAGATGTCGCCCGAACTATGGCTCCTAGCCATATTGGGCTTTAACAAAAGAGACTACACTAACGCACATGAAGACATAACATACAAAGACAGCATGAAATATCCAACGTTTTACAATGAAAATGTTTCAGCAAGCACGTGCGAAGTAATTGGACCGAGCTTAAAGAAATCATGTTTTGGATATACAACTAAATGGACAGAATCTAGACTGGCCACAGAATATCACAAGGAACTGGACACAGATAAATCAACGAACAGAAAACTCAGGAAAAAAACTAAAGAAATGGCTCATATGATACACCAAATCGAACTTTACAAAAAGTACCTACATAACAGAAATATGAACCATACGATAAAATTGAAAAGAGTGAAAGAAAGAATGATGAACACAGATGAAGAATACTTAGTGAAAGAGTTTACATAACATAACCTAACAGGGGCAGATCCCAAGCCATAGGCTTGTGTTGTACTATAATGTAACGCGAAACGGGATTTTTTCGACAAAAACTCACTTTTTTGAAGGGCGCCTAGTACGCCATCACAAAAACACGTGTTTTACAAAAAAAAAAAGCCACCTCGCTTAACAAAGGCACTCGTAAGTGTTGGCGCCTAACCTTGTATAACTTAACCGCCATAGGCGCGTACCTTTATCTTTACCTTGTATAAAACCTATAACTTAATCATATTGAAAGCGTACAGATTGCCTTAAAAGGCGCCTAGTAATACACTGAGGCATTTGTCGCGTGCGCATTCACGTAATAATTAACGAGTCCAATATTCATTTAATACCCACGCGAACTGCGCCTGAATTAAGCTTCGCTTAATCGAATAAACCAAACAAACAATTCTACTTCAATTTTAAGTTTTGTCTTTCGGGTATTCCACGCAATACGTTCAACAACCTTGTAATTGTTGCTCTACTTTGTGTTACTGGTGCCAAAATATAAGTTCATTGTTTTCACACTGACACATTTGTAGCCACTCACACAACGTCGTGGTGTAGTAGAAATTGATCCGGATTTACTGTAAATTTTCAAGAGAAACACGTTTTTATTGTTTTGATCTTAGTCTTGGGAAAGAACATGACCGAATAGTTTCATTTCGTTGGTTCTTGTCCATTCTACAAGACGTTCAACTTTATCCTTACGGTCTCCGCTCATTTCCAAACCGAGACGCTCAAGACGCTCATCAAGACCGTTGGCATCAAGGGTAGAATACTCCCAGATAAGTACCTAAAGAAGAAACCAGTAAGAGACAGATTTTTCTGAAAATTCAAGAAAACTTTCAATCATCGCTTCTACTTCACGGTTGACGCGCAGAAATAGATAAAGTGCACGCCAAGTATTACAAGGATATCAATCCATGAAGTACACGAGGGTAGACGAAGAAGATTGAAAAGAAAAAAAAAAAACTGAAAAGTTTTCTCCGCCTTCTTTTGGACTTTGTTTTCGTACAGATTTTGGAGTTAAAAGTGGTTCTGATTGGTTAGGACAATCGTCACATGGACCAGCATCGACAGGGGAGCAGTTAGAAGTGTTTGTAGCTTGACCGCCGGACATAATCTAAAATATATGAGCAAACAACGCAAAAGCAACCAACATAAACAAGGGGGCTGTTATCTGGCGTTTTTGGAAAAAAAAAATTTCAAATGGGAAAACGTAGTGTACCTCCTTGCAGAAACAGATCCTTGGGAAACCGCAGGCATCTTCGTTACAGCTTGGTACCAAGCAGCCGTAACCTGATAAAGCAAGTTTAACGGAAAAAAACGGACAAAAGTGGTAAAACAGCGATTAAACGACTCATATAGCACGTACCGGTTTCGCAATGTTTGTTTTTGAAGCAAGAGCATACATTGTTTCCAAAGAGACTGCATACTTCAGCGGTTGCCAAAGCAACAAGAACGAAAAGAGTTAAAGCTACTAGCTGTGTCATTTATGGTTTTAGAAATGTTGTAGTGATTTTTTTTTCACTTTAAGTTAACTACAGCTTAAACCAAGGCTAAGCTATCGCTTTGGTCTACAACTCCTTCTTTAGTATATGTCTGAGTTCGAAAAAAAAAGTTTTGCCTGGAGGATTTGACTTGAAATGCCTATCCTATGTTAGCGTTAACCCTACTTGTTACAAAGCCACTCCCAATTTATAGCATGCACCTGACTTTCTGTTCTTATGCTCACATAAGTACTTCTATGAGTATACACGCGTGGTATAGCTTGCAGAGGAAAAGGCTACCTATGTTTACAAACTGTCCCGAAAAATCAGGCGTAGCAATAACACAAAATAGCACTATTTCAGGTCAAATCCGGAAACAGCAGACACAGACATGCTAGAGTGTACCAAATCCACAAAAGTGGGTTCTTCGCCGTTTCGTGCTTTCATGTTGAGTTCAAGTGTGAGCTATTTTTTTGTTACATTGTCTAAAGGATTGTTAAAACAAATTGTAAGACTAAACTCGAAAACCAAAAAAAGTTCAAACATAAAAAAATATTGTAACGAAATTCAACGGATTTTCTCCTCAGGACTTTGGCCTTTACTGATAAGGAGTTGCCGTTATCTGCAACTAAACAAAGCTCTATGGATTATCTGAATAACTTGGGACGTGTCTAACAGTGCTTGTTCACTAATAATACTGGGTAGTTGCTACTTAATGTTTCCATTCAACTCACTTTCAGAAACAAAACGTTGGGAATATGAGACAAACCACTACTTCTTCTTTTGTGTTGCGACTATTGGTTATGTTAATAGGTACCACTTATAAAACAGGGTTGATTTTATACTGTCAATGGCGCGTTATAATAATGACGCGATCTCGAACTCCAGTATGGACTTTCTCATATTTTTATTGTTTTTGTTAGTATTGTAGCCACTTCGTCCGAAGCGGTAGAGCTAAGTTCTGGAATGCAGGAAATTGGTTTATGGGTGTTTACTACAGTTTGTACACGTGTTAGTCTACCTACATACTGTAACACCTCTTTGTGCCAAAGCAATTAGACACTTGTTTGTAATATTACAATTTTGTAATTGTAATACTTTGACGCCGGTAAGTTGATCAATCCAATAATCACTGGCACTAGTATACGATAATTTAACTTCATATGCGTCTGATATATCTTTCATACAGGATCCAGTTACTCCCAAACACCAAGATATATCAATAGTGTGTACACCAGCAAGAGCTGATATACCTTTGTCGGTCACGTTTGTGCTACATAGGTATATTTTATGTACACCTGCCAATGATGAGATACCTTTATCTGAGATGCGTTTACAACCACTTAAATCGATTGTATGTACACCAGCTAATTTATGCAGTATGTCATCTGTAAGTATTTTCGATGATGGTAAACTAATACTCGGTATTCCAGTAAGAAAAAGTAACGTCAATTGATAATACCCTACATCTATCAGACAAATTGTTTTAAGATTTTTAACAAGTGGTCCTATTCCGAAATCTGTAATGCGTTTACAATCTTGTAGTGTTAAAGATTGAACACCAGTAGCACGGTGTAACCCTCTATCGGTGATACCATGATTTGTACGAAGGAATAGCCTGCGAACACCTGAAATTAGAGAAAGATCTGAGTCTGTTGCTTCTATGAAATCTCCAAAGTATATTTCCGTGTTTATTAGTAGTGGACTTCCTGAAAGACGTGAACAGTCTGATCTTGATTTAACAGAGATTCGTTTGTATCCCACGTGGTGTAGTATTATGGATGATAATCGTTTACAGCTTTGAGAAGCGGGAATCTATAACTGCGGTCTAAAAAATCAAGCAAGTGCGCCAGTATCTCTGTCGGTATGTCTAGAAGTTCTATAGTTTCCCGTTCGTCTTTACTCATTAGGGAACTGTTTTTTTATGATTTGAGGCGTGTATTTCTTAGTAGTACAATGCCTATGAGCGTAGCGCCGGTTGAGGCTGTTGTGTAACATAAATGGATCTTACTCATTTTGACTCAAAGGATCTTTGCGGACCGTTTTGTTACTGGTAACCGTTTTTTTGTTCAGTTTTCTTGTAATGCAACACAACGCGTGTATAGAATTTAGGTGTACAGGAATAAGAAGGTATTATAACGTTAACAAAAAAAGAAGACAAAAAGAGCTTTATTTAAAGAGCTCTGTACAGTATATCGTTGTCATCATCTACGGCTGATATTCACCATCAAATACAGTAGTACCAGTATTTTCAGGATCTAACCATACATCCAAACGATCAGCATCGCTGGAACCAGCAGCCCATGAATAAGAGATCTAATACAAAATGTCAAAAAAACATTTGACCCTTGTATTTTATTTTTCTGTCTTCACGTGCCTTTCCGTATACATCGTAGTCAATTCTGTAGCATGAAGCGGCACCTCCATGTAGTTGACCAACAACACGTCCATTTTGATCAAAAAGAGCAGAACCAGATGAACCAGGCTCAGTTGTACCGTCATCCCAGAAGTTTACTCTCCAATGAGTATCCCTGTATTGACCAGACCATTGAGAAGAAGTAACACGGTCCTTGTTTACAGCGATTTTCTAATAATAAACACAACAATATTAGCGAACAACTAACACGAAAAAACATGTTAAACATGTTAAACAGATGTAATTATTCACGTGAATTTTTATCAAAAAAAGTTACGTCACGTGACTTTTTTCAATTCGCAAAAAACCGAGAAATCATTACCTTGATGTCTCCAGATGGGTGTGAGATACCAACAGTTGATACAGCAGGTACATTGACAGCAGACCAACCGGCAAAAAAGACTAAAAAGGTTATTAAACACAAATCATCTAAAAGTGCGCTAGTGATTGTTTACCATTGTATGATTTTGGAATTGCTTCACTAAGCTCTACCAAAGCAAAGTCTGAAGCAGCACCTCTAGCAAGAAGTGTACCACCTTGAATAGAATCAGTTTTTTGGCCAATATCACCATCACATGTTGGGGATTGGTAGTTGAATACGTAGACCTGAAAGAGAACAGTTAGCACAAAAGATCAAATAACTTTTCGTTATTTTTTTATAAACTTCCAAAAGACGTACCCATGTGGAAGGGTTGCCCAAACAGTGGTTGGCGGTAAGGAAAAGAGGTTTGAAATCTTTTTTAGTATTGTGGAGAATACTTCCAGTACATACGGCATTACCAGATCCAGTGGTGATCAAAGCAACTGCTTGTGATTGATCTTGCCAATCGCTAACTTCGTTTAGAAAAAAAAACTTGCTGAAAAAAATACTAAAAACTCAAAAGCGTACTCGGCTTCTGGGCAAGCAACGTTGATATTACAGAACTCAGATGGTCCTCTAGTGAGTTGAGAAAATACTGGTCTGTAAGCGTGGACAATAGTAGAGATAGCAATCTCTCCCTTGAACGCTGTGTCGATCAACTCATTGTACTATAAAAACAAAGTTAACCATAAAACAACGCGAACCAAAAATATCAAAAAAAGGAAGCGTTCACAATAGATCACAGTCACGTGTTACGCGTATTTAAAAATAAAGCAATAGCGCAATAAAAATACGTACCTCAATGACGAGCTCTGTACCAGATATTGGTTGAATTGCCATCAAATAGTCGTTCTTGTTGTTGTCTTCGGTAAAAGCACCGAGAGTTGTTTTGAAGTCTGGGGTGTAGACATACAAGCTAGCTCCAGGAGGTAGTCTATAACGCGAGAAGACAAGATTGATTGAATAAGCGTGATCACATTTAATAGCAAGACGCCAAAGTCTGTACTTTCCAGCTACAAAAAAAAAACCAAAGTTAGTCCGTTTAACAGCGGAAAAATTCAATCACGTGATTTAAAAATTTTTCATTTTGGAGGTGACTTTTCTTTTGTAATTTTAATAACACGAAACGACATAAACATAAAGACGATACTTGTTCGCAAAAAAAAGAGAACAAACAAAAAAAAAATTACGTGTTTTTACGTTCAAGTGGTTAGAAATTGTTACTTACCTTTCTCTACTTGCCATACACCTGAGTTATCAGTTGTAATATTAACGAAGAAAGGGTAACCGAAGCGGTAAGGTAATTTTACATCAGAAACGCGGTTCATCTCATCTTCTTCCATCATGGCATACGCATCAACGTGTCCAGTCTTGTAGACAGGTGTTTCTGCCAACTCTTTGATTTTGAAGCTTCTTGGGGTACCAGGCCTCGAAACTTGTGCCAAAGCACAAGCAAGTAAGATAGTGAATGTTACCAAGGTGATTTGCATCTTGTTAGGAACAGCTAAACTGAAAAAAGAAGTCAAAATACCGTTGACTTTTTTGACGAAATAACTCAATCGTAAAAGAATCAAAATCCTGCCTCCACTGTGCTAGCGTAGTGGCGTTGTTTCCGTAGATGCAGTACCAGTGCTTAAAATGCATTTCGGGAAACTAACGTCGAAAAAAGCAGTTTTGTTCGTCGTTTATGTTGAACTGTGTAAGTTTGGCACGTGATTCTTTTTTTTGGGTTGGCTTAATTTTTTCGAACTTGGACCCTTCCACTAGCGTTTGAATCAACTTATAGCGAGGTTGTGATTTTAAAATGAACGCACGTGAACAGCAAACGATAGAAAGTGGTTCAAATCACCAAACCTTCGACCTAATCGCGCTGCCAGTTGAGATTATTGTGCATATTCTCAACCAAGGGAGGTATACACTTCGTACAGCCCAAACATGCCATCTATTGCGAGATATTGTTCACAACCACGTTGGATACAATAACATTGTCGTAATGAACGAAAGCGAGCTGACTAGACTTTCGGGAAGCCCTCTACTTCAAAATACAACAATAACTTTATCTAATATTGATGTCCATGCTACTGACAGCAACATGCTTTTACTTTCAGGCGTCCTTACTATTAATCTTTTTTGTTCTGAAATAACAGATAGGGGTATTAAAGCATTATCAGGCGTGAACAACATTAATTTGTCAGATTGTCGAAGAATTACAGACAAGGGCATCAAACTATTATCTGGAGTACACGTGATTAATCTACGTAATACAGACGTTACAGACAATGGATTAAAGTCACTGAAAGGTGTACATACTATAAACCTAGCACATTGTAAAGGAATAACAAACGAAGGCGTCAAAGCGCTTAAGGGTGTTCATACAATTGATTTAACTAATACAAGTGTTTCTGATGAATGTTTAAACGTGTTGAAAGGTGTACATACTATAGACTTAACTTGGTGTAAAAATATAACACATGAGGTAATCAAGTTACTGAGCGGTGTGCATAAAATCCGTTTGTTTGGAACTAATGTTACAGGCTATGGTTTGAAGGCATTGGCAGGCGTACATACGATCACATTACCTCATAAGCACATCACAGATGATGATTTGAAACCATTGAAAGGTGTCCATACCATTGATTTGGGTCAGTGTGTATTAATTACGGATAAGAGCATTCAAGCTTTGGCTGGCGTACATGTGATTGATCTACACTACACAGCAGTTACTGATGATGGTATCAAGGCGCTAGCTGGTGTACATACTATTGATCTAGCATCAACAAAAGTTACAGGTGAATGTTTAAAGGCATTGCAAGGTGTGCATGACATTAACTTGTCTCACACGAAAATCACAGATGATCATTTGAAGTATCTAGCTTCTGCTCATACAGTCAACATCTTCGACTGTAAGCAAGTTACAGACTTGGGTATTGCGGAACTTGTTGGAGTTCATATTCTTAATATTGATTCATGTTCAAAAGTAAAAGGTGAGAGCTTGTGTACACTCTCATATTTAAAGGAATTGAAACATAGTAGTACTGTCAACAAAGATATCATTTATGATTTGAAAAAAATAGGTGTAGAAGTGTACCTTGTAGAACGTGGTGTCTATATTTATACTGATTAAATATTTAATTAAATTTTGTCATTAACTGATATCCAACTTTTTTGTAGTAAACAATACAACCTAAAACACGTGATTGTTCATTGAGGGTTTTAATTAAAGTTCTCAAGACAATGGTAGAAAAGTTCCCGTTTCATACTTGAAAAATCATTTGTTGAAGTATGGGTTAAATCAATCTAATCAGTTCACCATAATGAGGTCATAAAATGGAGTCGCAATGTTTGTTATTCATTAATGCCATGCTCACAATGTATTACATAATTTCCCAAGAGATGGGCCAAAGTGAAACCGAGCTCTATATGAACTAAAACTGGCATGACAAATATCATAATCTTTTTTATTTACATATTAATAGAACAGTACATCAATAAAAAGCTTGTGCCATGATTTACTATACTTCTTTTGAAGTACACCATTCATAAAATAGTACTTTGATCTCAATTTACCATTATCATACCAAAGATATCTCTTTCCTTGTAGTTTATCTTCAACGTAAAAACACTTTTCTTTCAAGTTACCATTTTCATACCACCACTTCTTCTCTCCTTCAAGCTTACTCTTGACAAAATTAGATCGACTCATTACTCTACCGTGATAATAATAGCATGTTTGAGTTCCTTCTATTCTACCTTTGACATAAGAACACGTGCTCATCAACTGACCATTGAAATACCAAGTCTTTTTCTCTCCTTCTATTTTGCCATTAACGTAATTGCAATGCTCTTTAATTTGACCATTACTGTAGTAGCATATTTTCTCTCCTTCAAGTTTACCATTATGATAATTCCTTTCAAACACGTGACCACTCCTATACCACTCTGTATGTTTACCATCTCGTATACCGTTGATATAATACCCTTGCCTTGACAATTTACCATCCCAATGCCATCGTGTGTACTCTCCTTCTTTTTTACCTTTTACGAAGAAACACGTCTCTTCTATTTGTCCGTTATAATACCACTGCTCGAGTTTGCCATCAAGTTCGCCATTGGCAAAGCGAGTATGTCGGTGTAATGAACCGTTACTGTACCACTTTTTATACTCTCCTTCTCGCTTATCGTTGATGTAATGACAGTGTTCTTTTAAGGTCCCATTTCTGTGCCATTTCTTAAACTCTCCTTCTTGCTTTCCGTTGACATAAAAACTCTTCTTTAGTTGACCGTTCTTGTACCACTTCTTGATCTCGCCTTGTAGTTTATCATTGACGAAATATCCTTGTTCTCTCAATTGACCACTGTGGTTATACTTCAACCACTTGCCCGTCTTTTTCATATCATAGTTATACCGTGTTGACATTGCTGCATGTTTTGAAAGCAGAGGCCATTTTAAATAGACTTCGGGATCTAAATCGCAAATATCAAGCTGTATCTCTGCCGGAAGGCTAAATAGGTAGCAACCGCGATGAGCACTTGATGTTATTGAGGGAACAGATTTACTCTAGCGATGATAGTTAGACAATTATAAATAGAAAGAATTAAATAGTACCCGCTTTGATGACATTGTAGAATCGGAGACGTGGCGTGTTATTCGTTGTTTTATGAATTAATTAACAAATAAATGCGTTCATGAAAGTGATGCGATGAGATCACGTGAATACACAAAATCCCCAAGTCTCACGGTTTCAATTATGAGCGGGGAACACGTGAGGAAGGTTAAAACGTATTTTGGTGCATTATTCTTTGCCTATACTTGATAAGGTGATAATTAAAACTCACAAAGTATTCGTAATATCCTTGAATATTCTGATATTTGTATCACGTGATACACGAGACTATAATTAACGGGGACTTATGGTTCCACAAAACCAGGGAAATATTTTTTCCCATCAGTTAATAGCGCTAGCCAACGTGGCAACTAGTAAGAAACCTCTTACGCCACTGTAGACTTATATAGAAATACACAAATGATCAAATCGTTCGCCAAACTTCAGAACTTTCAAATTACTTTTGAACCTATTTTGTTACTGGTGATGTCTCACCCGTTATTCAGTACATGAGGAGTAGTTTTTACGCGGCTAAAGCCTGCTAGTTCTTTTTTTCGTTCAACGAATCTCAAAAGCGTTTTTAATAGACAAACCCGCATTTAAAACGTTGGGTTAGGTGTATTATAGTGGTATCAATATAAAAACAGTCAATATTGTTAAACGGGTTTAAGATATTTATTGATAGAGTTTCTGTTGTGTTTCTTCAACAGTACACACATGACAAAGAGTATACTCGAACTTAAAGCCAGAAAACCATCCTTTCTTAACTGCAAACAACTGGCAAACTGTTTCGTCGTTATCTAGGTTGAACCTGAACATATCTTCATTACCACTTCCAGACACCTTAACTCTTTGACTGCCTCTGAAACTAGTAAACAACGGCTCATCAAATATTCCTTCAATAAGACGTTCCAGTTGCCACCATCGTCTTACTTCGTACTGTCTAGTGTACTTTGGATCACATTCGATACCGTCTGTGCAAATTCTAAAGTCAACCGCGCTGTCTGTGACGAATTCGCGGTCTTCTCCGCTTCTTCGTCTGAAATTCTCTCTAGGTGGGTCGTAGGTTGTAGAGTATTCTGAATACATGTTTGTTTCGTCGTAGACGATGTTGTCTCCTTTAATCAACCAAGCTTTGCAATTAAAGTCTTGTGACGTCTTCATAGTAACCTTAGGTACTGGCCTATACCGTACTGCGTTGCACAAGACGATAATGCTCAGTAACAGTACTGAGACGATATTAAACGTGCCCATCGTTTGTTTAGGCTTCTGGGTAATGCCACTCGTGTTGTTTAAACGAAATAAAGGTGAGCTAGAAAAGTGATCTTAAAAAGCTTGACTATTTCTTGTTTTGTACATTTTGCTCGTTTATGGTAAGCGCACTTCCTTTCCGTATTATGGGTCTACAAAGCCATTTTGTCGAATACTTGCAGTACTACCGTAGTTAAGATTATGAAAACGTTCAAGAAATTTCCTATTTTAGAATGAGCCAAGTTCGTAAAAAAGCTAGCTAAGTCGCACATCATTTGGATTCTATATAAACTTAGAACCTACTCCTTTTAGTTTACAACACACTTCTAAGTAAGAGTTTGATATTGGATCATGTGGCTTGTTGCTTGAAAGATACATCGTTTAGTAGTGCCTTGCCATAGCTCCTTTGTATATTGCTGACATATACCAATTACGACCGCATTGCAATTTCATGTATTATATGCACCAGTATTTGAGAGTATTCTCACACCAAAACATAGTGAACAAAACCTCAAGGAAGCATGCAAGTGCTTGTTTAGATGAGGAAACTAGGTTTTTTTCTTTATCCAATGTACACATGATTGTGTCCGTACTTTGTTGATTAGTATGCTAGTATGTGAACTGATGTTACCGTATTAAATGGCCGAGTATCATGGGCTTATTTAGTCTAAATAGACAAAAATTTTGCTCGCAAAGTTTACACACAAGTGCAATTTGTGAGTTAACTTAAATCTATCTTTCACCTACTTAGAACCGATCAAAAGTCTTCTTCTATTTACCCATCCAATGCGATTAGCATTTTGGTAGCTTTATAATCAGCGTCCATGAGGACTTCAGCCAATAGCATGCACCTTATGTTAATAAACAGTATCCACAAAAAAAGATATGGTTATTTAGCATCATTCTTTCGGCTATCAACCTGGTTAGC
>JALMLS010000444.1:0-28807 GCA_038496445.1 Trichosphaerium sp. ATCC 40318 | reverse complement strand
TGTGTTTGCTACTTTAGATATGTCCCGTCATCAAATACACAAAAAAACTACAAAAAATGGAAAACACGAGTCTAATTGTTTAATGAGGTATAGAATATTATTCTGATGTATTGCCTTTTGTCGGGTGAACATAAGTAAGATCGACTGCACATGGCTGATAGCGTCATCCAATCACTGTTTCGTTGTGTACGTATTTAAGGCTTGGACGTTGGAACCAGGATGCATATTTGGACGATGGGTACAATGACATTCTTAAGTTTCTTTTTTTTTTTTTCGTTCGGGAAAAAAAACCACACAAAGAAATTCAAAAAAGTCAGAACCTGCAAGGGTTGCCTGTGCGTTTAAAAGGCTCCAAAGAAAGTTTCATGTGATGGGTTACTTTTTTCTATAAGTACAAATACTAAGATACGCTAGGAGCCTTTTTGTGGAGTTCCGGAGGACGAAGGAAAGTAGCACTTGACTAGCGGTTTTACACAGAAAATCCAACCTTTTTCAACGTTGCTAAGCACGGTGGATGACGATATTCGGGTGGATTTAGGTACCCAAATACAGTAATGGTGTGGAAACTTTTTCATTTTAGTAACACAAATAACTGGGAACGGATTCAACGTTAAGTTGTTTAGTTTTTTTAATCATTTTTAATTAAGTCAGATTGTTTGATTCACACTGAAAAAAGACGAAAAAAATACGTTGGTGACAACTTGGCTTGCTTTCTTACTTTAACTACTAAATAAACATGGATTGGAAGAGCTATACAACAGAGTCAATTGTTTACCCACAACATAGTAACGCGGTAAGGAAAATAGTTTACTTTTTTTTTATTTTTTTTTGTGGATAAAAAACGTATTTTCTGGAGATAAAAAGTACATCCGATAAAATATTCTTATACAAACCTCTAGGCTATTTCATTCGGTTTATCACATAAACAAGAAGCCGAAGAGCGTGTTAAACGTTACAGAAAAGGACAATGGTCTCCACGCGAATGGCGTCTTGGGTTTGATGGTATTCAACATGGTGAGGATAGACATGAAGTGTCTGAGCGTGTTAAAACAAAAAGCCCATCACAAGTGAGAACACATTATCAAAAAGTAAAGTACACAGGTACTACACGCATTTCCAAAAAACTACTACCAAAACACACAAAAATTTATTTTCGTAATAAAAACAATCACGTGGGTAATAAAAAAATTAACCTACTTTGGGTCGTTTGACTTTCTGTGATGTTGGACGTATTCTCGTATTAACAAATTAAAAAGGTGTCGTATCTCTTGGATCTGAACCGCGTGTAGAGATGAGCAATGGAGTTAAAGAGGTTCGTGAAAACGCGAGACGCCCGCCAAAATGGTTTTTTGGATTTTTGCAGTTTTTTTTTTCAACAGACGTTTTTCCATTCTCACACTTTCGCTCAGATGGATGCCTCTATGATGGAGATGGATAGCCAAGACATTAAATTAACTAAAAGAAATGGCCCATGGACTCCGAGGGAGACATACCTGGCTGTATACTCAATATTTCAATGGGGTTTAAAACTTGATAAAATCGAATGGTGTTTGGGTACACGATCTTCAAGTGATTTGCTTGACGCTCTCGCTTGGTTAAAGGTACATTGTTTAAACTTCTTTTGAGCACTTTCATGTTACTATAAGCTAACGTACGTCCTCTAGACTCTCGCTAAAGATCATGGCTTTAAAAGCAAATTCAAATTAAAGAGAACTGGAAGTGGTCACAGAAGAAGAGAAACATGGCCTAGAAAAAAGCGAAAAAATTCTGAAGAGAACAACAAGCCACAAAAGAACAAAGTTGTCGTTCCAGAAATTCCTCTGAATCAAGCTATGAGTTCCTTAAGTATGCTCAGTAAGTCATGTCCTGATTTGAAGATTCGTCAATCGCAGATGGAAACAACAAATACTTGGCAAACAAAGTTTGATTTCGTACCATCTCCAGCCACTCCTCCTCCTTGTCTATTCCCTGAACTTGGGTTTATACATGAAGTATACAAAGACGAGTATATGATAGAGTGATAAATAGAAAATTTGTGGGATAGAAATTAAGTGTAAATAATTTGTACAATACCGAAGCGGACGGGGAAAAAAAATCCATTTTTTTTTAACATGAAAACCAGTGAACAACGTTTTTTCTCAAAAATATAATAAAAAAATTCAATCACAACAATGTTCTTGTTTTTTACAGTTCTGTATGGCCTCAATCTAGTGTTTTTAATACTCGCATAGAGTGTGACAAGGCGCAGTATTACACTAGTTAGAATTGTCCTTTTACTTTTGCCCAGAATGCCTATTTTATTCCGCAAGGTAGGAATATCTAAGTACAACTTTGGCTTCGATCTTGATATACCAGACATAATTAAAGCTACAACTTGGTTTGAAGATCTCATATTTATGTGCTATGAGGCTTGCACGACCACTAGTGGTGAGGACTTGGAAGGTCATAGAAGCGATTATAGTGCCGCACTTAGACCAATCCAATTTCATCACCGCTATTAGTGCTGTACTACCGAGGACAATCGCTTTTCATACATTTTAATGCGTTGTATGCTTGCCAACACATGACTGAAGTTACGTAATACTTATCAAAAGCGTCTACAGCCATTAGTACCGCCATTAATCACTTTCGGAGCAGAACCAAAAGTTTGCCACTGATAGTCTTAATTCGCTAAGTTCTTGATATTCAACGACTTAGTTAGCAGCATTTTTGCGTAAAACAACGATGTTATCCATGCTGCTAAGCTCAATGTCACAGTGCCGGTAACACAAATATGTAGAACTTTGTCAAAAAAAAGTCAAAAATTCGGCACACTAATTATCCTATTGTCCGTTTCAGTCAAGTTGGTCAAAATTTAACTGGTTATGCACGAAAGTTAGTTATCTGGTGAAAATTTCTAAATTTCTATGCTAACCGGTTAACTGACGAAAATATTCAAATTTCAAGGTGATGCGGAAGCCAGAGAACACTTCCAAGAAAAAAAAAAAACCCACGTGTACAAAATAACAAATTTTATTTATTTTAAAAACGCATGTGTACACAATGATCATAGAAACTTTCTACAAGCTCTCTAGTTACAGTAGCCATTGTTTTGGCTATTTCATACCAAAAAGTATCATTTCGGCGTCTGTAACGCAAATGGTTCTTTATGTGAGCGAAAACAAGTTCACATGGGTTGAGTTCTGGAGAATACTTTGGCAGAAATATGTAGTGTACTCCTCGTAGAGCACAAGCTTCATATATCTCTGAAAAAGTTTCTTTGGCACTGTGGACACGAGCATTGTCCACCACAAAATAATCTCCAGCAACCAAATGATTGTGTTCTAAAAGGTACACAACAAAGGTCGCCCAATCATATTGTGTGTTTGAATTAGTACGGTATGATGCTACAACAGGTGCCTTGTTTTAATACTTAGTTTAATTTAATATCACACAAAAATAGTTTAGTACCTTGCCCGGAACAACAGACGTCATGATTGTGATGGTGCAGGATAGGTCGATGGGGGCACTCTCTATTATTCGTATTTTAACACCAGCAGGACTTAGACCACGTTTTTTATAGAGAGCTGAACAAAAAATTAATTGCCGTTTGTGAAAAAAAAAAATACCCCGAGAAATAAAGTGTGCTTCATCAGCGTACTTTAAATGCTGTGGATCTACATTTAATATGCACGTGACATAACACTGATAGTGCGCAATATTCTCTGCAGTGTATTTTCGTAGCTGTCGGTGTTCGACATCCTAAGTTGTTTAGTTAGGTTTAAACATGTTGTAAACAACAATTTACGTACTTTCCATGTCCATCCAATTGATCTAAATAAACGAGATAGCCAAGGAACAGAAATACTTTGAGGAGCAATTACACTGTTAATATAGGTAACATACTCTCCAAAAGGTGTACGACAGTCATTGTTATAAACAATAAAAATCAAAGTCCAAACAACTTTCATCTCTTCTAATTATGATTTAAGCAACAGATTTAGGCTTCTAGTTAATGCCGTACCATCAGAAAACTTGCTCCATCATTTTCCTCCTATTTATTAATCAAAACCACTAATTAACACTGTTTTGATTAGTACCATGGTTTGAACTGTGAAATGTAGCGTCAGTTGTTTTTTTTTTCCAATAATTTGCTCTTCCACGTGTTGCTTGAAAATGTTGTATGGTGCTTTTTATACCATGTTTAACCATAGACTGCCCCAATAAAACATTTTCGTGGTGTGGATACGTTGGTAGGCTTTCCATTGTGACTTAAGTCATAGTTCAAAACAACGATGCCAAGAAAAGCAACTCAACGCAGTGGTAGGACTTGTGGCAAGTGTCACAACAAACAGTTGGAACATAGAAAGCCAAATGCCTACGGAAAACTTACCCACAAGTGCCCAACAGACGAAAACGGTTACAGGATACCATGTCCTGGGCCTGAGCATTGTAAACACCCTAAATGTATTGAGTAACAAAAAAATTTACACAAAATCTAAAATTGTTTTAGGGCACACTGTCGAAGCAACTACAAGACAAAACATGCTGCAAAATGCCATCCATGCTGATCTTGTCCGAAGACAAAATAGAGTAGACGCTGATGTCTCAAAGACAAAGCAGCAGGTACCAAACTTCCTCTCCAACAATGTTAACACAAATTTTGTAGATTGAACGTTTGCAAGGAAAACTTGTAACCAGCACAGCCAAACTGAAGTCTGACCTTCAAAAACAAGCAGCCATGTTTGCTGGTGTACCACCTTTTGAAAAAATATGTGGTCTTACAGGAAAAAAAGAAGAGAGTGAGTGAATGCATTTGTTCAACAATATTACTGCTATGTTAAGAAAAAAGGCATCAGAACACCGAAAAAAAGAAATGGAAAAAAAAAGTACATATTTAATTTCTTTTATTGTGTTAACACTTTTCAGCTGGATTTCGTGGACCAAAAATCAAGCATAAAGCAAAAACACAAACCGGTTTGCCCATTGGAGTGACTTCTGCTCTCTCTGATGCCACTGTGATTCAAGCTCTCATTGATCAGCCTAAAATCACTGATGGCTCTTCTCCACTTCAACTATTAGTTGAAGCTGCACAACAAGCAAGTGTGTCAAAGCTCTTCAAACCAAGGTATTCTACGAAATAAATATTTTTGTGTAAAATACTTTATTAACGTTTGTAGCAGCACACAAATACTACAAATAGATTTAACTTTGGATGAAGATGATCCACAAGTTAGGTACCTATATTTTTCACTTCTTATTGCTTACGCTATCAAGCTATCGTCCAGCAAAGGCAAGTGACTTTAAGACGCGCAAAAGAAAATCAACGCCACTCTTACCACAACCTGCAAAGTACGTCAGTAATTTTTGATATGCGCTAAAAAGGTTGTATAGAAAACCCAAACGCACCACGATGCCACAAATCTCATCACCAGTTAATGTGGACACCACAAAGCCATCGCTATATCCTGCAGATGCTAACACGCTATCTTTGGACACTACTACGCCATCGCTGTATCCTACAAATGAATTAGGTGCATTGAATATGCTACCTAGCATTCGTATGTTTTTTATCAACAACTACTCTAAACTTACCTCTTTTAGCGGCTATACCCATTAAAGCACCAGAAAAGCGAACATGTTATTGTGGGCTAACAATTATCGCAAAGCTTAGTAACAGCGAAAAAAACCCAGGAAAGTGGTACTACAATTGTCCACGTGGCACCTGTGGGTTCTTTCGCTGGCAAAAACACTGTGTTCATGCTGACTTAATAAAACAACGTGAATACCAAGCACAAGCATTACATGAGCAGTTGGCATTGTTGAAGGCGCAGATTTTGTCTTTAAAAGAGTTAAAATAAATAAACTTGTTATTTTGTACACGTGGGTTTTTTTTTTTTCTTGGAAGTGTTCTCTGGCTTCCGCATCACCTTGAAATTTGAATATTTTCGTCAGTTAACCGGTTAGCATAGAAATTTAGAAATTTTCACCAGATAACTAACTTTCGTGCACAACCAGTTAAATTTTGACCAACTTGACTGAAACGGACAATATATTATGTCATAGGAACTATTTAGAAAGCCCCCCCTTTTAGGGGGACTAGAGGGTTTAGATGTCCCATGATTCAATCACTTGGCACTCGAGGTGCCGTAATACTTTGATTGCTGACCAATATCCCTTGAGTGTGTCTCTATGATTACACATTAGGGTTTAGTCACGTTTGAGTTTGATTGAATTTGGTAAGGGGTACTAGCGGGTTTTCTACTACCATAGTTTTCAATTATGGAGGGGACTAAAGGGTTTAGATATCCCGTGATTGATATTATCGCAAAAACAAAAAAAAGGTATGGGGGGTTAGGGGGTGTAAAATAAGAGTCACAGTTTATTTTGTAGCTTTAGCTGTAGTTTTAATTTACGGACTTCATCCTCAAGATTACGTGTTTTTGTTTTGAATCGTTTAATAATGCCGCTACTTTCAGCAAGTTTACCTTCAAACTCTTTTCTAAGACGGGCAGTATGTTTCTTTTGGTTTCGGTACTTGTAATTGCTTGTGTCGTAACTTCTCCTGATTGATCTTAGTTGAATACTGTCCATGCTCTCTACAGCTTCTTCATTAACATGGGGGGTTAGACATGAAACACCATGTATAGTGCATTTGTGGTTGGGATCCTTTTTTGTAAAGATGAACTTGCAGCTAGGTAAGGGAGGTTAGCGGGATTTTCTATTTGATTGATTTGTACCGATTTCGAGACAGATTATCTACTTGAGTTTCAATGACTAGATGACCTCCTAGTTCTATGCAGCGAGGGTTGTGACACAGGTGTGACACATCCACAGACATACGAGGTACATCAGGTAGGTAGAAATAGGGGCCATCTTTTTTCTCTCCTGTACGTGTGTAGATTGATATATCATACTCAGCGAATAAGCCAAAGTGAACCAAATTTATCTTTTTTCTTCCCAGCATAAAATATGGTCTATTGTATTTGTGCTTGTAACATGGCTCATAGCTTGACTCTATACAATTGAGGGTACCAATGCGCTTAACTAAAGTAAAAGTGAGTGAGTGATTTTTAGGTAGGGGAGGGTAGTAGAGTTTTTCATAGTGACGACTCTAGATTGATTATTACCTTCTTCAAAGTCTCTTTCTTTCATGACTTTCCAGACTGCTTTTGCAACTTCAGGTTCAAATACCATCATGTTGCGTGCAGGCATGTGTCCACCAACCTTTTTAACAAGGTTGGGATCATCTGGAGCCACTTTTGCTTCCTTACACTTAGCAAGAAATAGTGTCTTTGCATTTTCATAGTCTTGTTTTCCAGGGTAATTTTCTTGCAGCCTTTTATAGAAATATGCACTCAATGATAAGGATTTTCCCTTGTACATAAACCGCATTCCATGATATGCTGGTCTTTCAAAGTACTTTTTATGTGGTATTTGTTGAGACATGAGGAGCTGTTGTGCGTTATGGTTGTATTTACAATAAATGAATACAGGGCTGAAACTAAATAAGGCTTTTTTTGCAAAAGCCATTTTTTTGCCACCAAATACAGCCTTATTTTTCACCAAATTGCCTTGTTTTTGCCAAAAAAAATGAGCAAATATGAGGCATTGCCTTGTAATTTTGGGCTTTGAAGCCTCATATTTGGGCCAAATAGCAAGCAACTGGTTCACTAATTAGCCTTAAAATAGCCTGCATTGTTGGTCCAATAATGCCTCATTTTTTGTGCAACAATAAGGCATTTTTGCCCTCAATTTTTGGGCATAACCCAGGCACCATATACTCATAAAACAAGGCTTTATATAGACATACAATAGTGATTCATTTATTAAAGTACAGTACACAAAACACAAAAAACTGCAATGTCCTCCATGTGAAAAAAAACCTTTAGCTAGAAAAAAAAATTAACAAATTATTGGTATAATTTTCGCGGACTGGAAAAATCGTTTAAAGTACCTATACTCCTGTTGTAGGTGCATTTGGGTGCTGCGGTTCGAATGGCGGTGGTTTCGTTAGAATCCATAAAATACTAAGCGCTTGGTGACGGCGTCTATATAAAACGTCAGTAGTAAATGAAAAAAAATGTTTAGGAAGTGTTGGTGTGGTGGAGACTTACCTTAAACCAATGTATCCTTAATGTACAATGTGTACACAACCAATGCCTAATTGGTGCCTTTAAATTTAAGGCTGGCAATGCATGAAAAAACTAGGGCAGGCATTGCCTAAAAAAAACAAGGCATTGCAACAATTAAGGCATGGCCCAACAAAGCCTTATTTCAATGCCTGATTTTTGCCATCAATGCCTGATTTTAAAAAAATGCCTCCATATTTAAGGCAAAGCCTTGTTTAGTTTCAGCCCTGATAAGTATTTGATTGATTTTGTGTGAAATTCATGAATGATTGGTTTTGTGAGTGATTGATCTTACGTTTTGAGTGAATTTTATTTATTTAAATGATTGAATTTGGTTAGGGGGGATAGGGGTTATTTATTTAGTATACAAAGTTAAGGCATTCGGGGGGGGTTTGGGGGGCAGAGCCTAGCGGCGACTGAGCGCCATAACCCAGTTGTCTCCCTTTGTGGTGAACAGTTCAATATCACTTCGACATTTGTTTGACTTTTTCTTCGACATTTTAGTATAACCCCACAGTGCCTTTAAGCTGGATAAAACTTAATTCAGTGATTGCAATTCCTAGATTGAAATTAAGATTGATAAAAAAGCTCTTAAAGAATCATTGTTAGTCAACTACAACAACCACAACGTCAACACCTCCTAATGTCCTCGGCTAAAAAACGATCGGTGAAACAACAGATACCACTGCAGATACCTCCAGAGACATTAACGAATATTCTACAATATCTAGCGAGAAAGGAGCGTATAACAACTTCTACTGTCTCTCATCTCTTCATTGATGTCATTCGAAGCAATATTGGGTTTTGTTAAGATAACACTCCTCAAAGACAGCCCATTGCTTAAAAACACTGACATATATTGTAACGGCTTACGTCTTTCTTTTGATGACTTGAAGTGCCTTCGTGGTGTTCACACCCTTTGTCTTCGACGTTCAAGCATCACGGACTCTTCATTGCAAGCTCTAAGTGGTGTATACAAGTTAAACATCACTGGTTGCTCCAACATTACTGTTGAAGGGATTACGGCGCTAAAGGATGTGCATGAACTATGCTTGATGATCCAAAGACTCATGGCTTCAACAACTTGGCAATATTCATACGTTAGATATTTATAACGACAATGCCATGACTGATGTACTTAAATTCTTGGGTAACGTTAAGCATCTACACTTGACCTCATGTGGCAGCATAAAAGACGCAGATATGCAACCCTTGGTCAATCTTGAGTACCTCTATGTTCGAAATTGTAACAGAATTACAAATGATTGGAATTACTTGAAATCTCTCAAACAAGCTGATGTTTATCGTAGCAGAATAGAAGAAAAAGCAGCAAAATCTTTGGGTATAACTTGGCGCCACAATAAACTATAGTAAATATCACAAAACCATATGGTGCTCTTTCTAATAAAAAACCGGTTTATTAAATACACCGAAATTGTTGGTAGTTCATCTTAACGCCCTTCTGTTATGAATGCATAATTTGAATAATATTCAAATACAGCCTACATTCACAAATATTCACGACTAAAAAAAATTCATTATTCATGCAAAACACAGTAAACGGTCGAAATTGTGCAATTTGATGGCTGATTTTGACTGGATTTGTGGGTTTGGTGTTCTGTTGACAATTCCGATTCGGTTTTCAAATGCAACTTGTTGAATCTATCCATTTGGAACATCCCTAGGTGCTACAAACCAAAAGCTTCTCAACATCCTGACTCATGAATATTAATGAATATGGCTTACGGGACAATGAATATGAATATTGCTTGTATTCATAACGGGCGTTAGTTCATCTTTACTCTTTATATTTTCCATGCCTCACATTTTGTATCATAGATACTAGCATGTGGGTTACACATTTTATGCTTGTAAAAATGTACTGGATGCTCATAGTGATTAACAAATACAAGCGAAAAAATGGGATTATTTACAATCTTTTTTTATCTATAATCTGTGTCAACTCCATAAAGTTCTGCCAATGTCAGCATCCTCTTAAACATTTCCGCTTTGTATTTGCAAATCCATATGCTTTTACGGTAGTTATCGTTGTCAACTGTCATCTCTAGGATGCTATTAGTTGACGGCAAAAAAAAGCTGAAAACAATGCCTTTCTTTGTAAACACTCCAAAAAATGACCACAAACGCACCTGAAAACTTACGAGTAAAAAGCGCTCTAAAAAAGGTAGGTCTCAAAAAAATAAAGTTGCCTTTTGGCGACATATTGTTTTTACATTTATTCATGTAATGACTAACTCCAAAAACATGAACGCATTTCCGTAGCACTACTCAACTCCAAAGCAGATTGAATGATTAATACTAGGGACCTGATAATTATCTCCGGTCCTACCCAATCATTTTTTTTGCGCAAAACTAACGGTTTTTCGTGGTTTAAAGATATTCAATGGAAATAAAAAACAAAATAATGCCCGTTATTGTAAACGAACCAATAATATAACAGTTCACCTAACAATCTCTGATCAAGTCTACACCAACTTAATATTGCTTTACAACAACCTCAAGAGTGACAGCACGTCATGGTAGAACCGCGGTTCAACTAAAGTGAAGAAAACAACTAGTAGGTGAAACAACGCTTTACTCTACAATGGGCATTTTATGTTGGTAACACCTTATAGAAATGACCAACAATCTCTATTATTCAAGCGGGCGTGTAATTGAATTAGTGTGGTTTTTTGCAGGTTTACTACGCTTGGTGACCAAATAGCTAACCAATTGTAGTGACAAATGGCCATGCTGAAACTTTTTCAAAATTAATTACAGCCAATGTAAGTATTGATGCCGCTGATAAATTTGGAGATACAGCTTTGATTTGTGCAGGTACTGTAACATAAGATAAAACACGTTTGTTCACGTTAGTATAGCAATAGAAGGACACAACAAAATCATATCAATGCTACTCAACGCTAATGCAAATATTAATGCTGTTGATAAATATGGAAGGACAGCTTTGATTTGGGCAGGTAATGTCACATATGATACACGTGTATTTGCTCATGTTACTATTTAGTACAAGAAAGACACAACGAAATCATGTCAATGTTACTCAATGCTAATGCAAATATTGATGCTGTCAATAATGGCAGCATGACAGCTTTGATTTGTGCAGGTAATACAGCATAGCAGATTACCCGTGTTAGCTCACATTACTATTTAGCAATAGAAGGACACAACAAGGTTGTATCAATACTAATCAATGCCAATGCAAATATTGACATTTGATAAATATGGAAGGACAGCTTTGATTTGGGCAGGTAATGTCATATATGATACAACATGTCTATTTGCTCATGTTACTATTTAGTACAAGAGGGACACAACGAAATCATGTCAATGTTACTCAATGCTAATGCAAATATTGATGCTGTCGATAATGGCGGCATGACAGCTTTGATTTGTGCAGGTAATGTCACATAGGTGATACACGTGTATTTCCTCATGTTACTATTTAGTACAAGAAGGATACAATGAAATGGTATCAATGCTAATCAACACTAATACAAATATTGACATGGCTGATAATGGTGGTATGACAGCTTTGATTTGGGCAGGTAATTCATAAGTGATACAAATCAATGTACTTGCTCATGTTACTGTTTAGCATACGAAGAACACAATGAAATCATGTCAATGTTACTCAATGCTAATGCAAGTATTGACCCTGTTGATGAATATGGAAAATCAGCTTTGATTAATGCAGGTAATGGTCACATAAATGCAACTTGTCGTTGCTCACAATACTATTTAGTATATGAAGGACACAGCAAAATTGTATTGATGTTAATCAACACTAATGCAAATATTGACGCTGTAGACAATGGTGGAACGACAGCTTTGATTTGTGCAGGTACTATCATCATACAACATACATTTGCTCATATTACAATTTAGTACAAAAAGGCCACAATGAAATTGTAGCAATGCTAATCAATGCCAACGCAAATATAGATGATGTTGATAAAAAAGGAAAAACAGCTTTAATTTGGGCTGGTATTGACAAATATGAGAAATGTGTTTTCTCACGTACCTTTAGCAATAGAAGGAGACTATGAAATTGTATCAATGTTAATAAATGCTAATGCAAATATTGATGCTGCTGATAATAGTGGGAGGACAGCTTTGATTTGGGCAGGTAATGCCACATATGATATACCAAGTGTATTTGCTCATGTTACTATTTAGCTAAGGAAGGGCACAATGAAATCATATCAATGTTCCTCAATGCCAATGCAACTATTGATGCTGTTGATAAGTATGGAAGGACAGCTTTGATTTGTGCAGGCATTGTGACTTATGAAATTCAGTATGATTACTCATGTTACTATTAGTAAAAGAAGGAAACAATGAAATGGTATCAATGTTAATCAACGCCAATACAAATATTGACATGGCTGATAACGGTGGTATGACAGCTTTGATTTGGGCAGGTAATGGCATACCAGCATACGCTTCCTCACTGCTGTTTAGCTATAGAAGGAGACAATGAAGTTGTAAAGATGCTACTCAATGCAAGGGCAAATATTAATGCTGTTGATAAAGATGGAAGGACAGCTTTGATTTGGACAGGTAATGACATATGATATATGTCACCTCATTACTATTTAGTGCTACATGGACACAATACAATTTTACCATTGTTTTACAATGCAAGTGCAAACATCAACACTTTTGACGAAGAAAGAGCCAACACGGATTCATGTACTGCTACAACACTTTTGTTTAAAAGTAGTACTTATTAACTTGTTTATTAGTTATATTACCCAACGAAAAACAGTGGCAAGACTTTTTCCCCATATTATTTGAACAAGTGATATTAAATGCCCCTGCTGCTGTTGAAATGTTTGTATCTTTCTTAAAACACTGTCCAAGTGGTAAACAATGCCAAGCACTGTGGAAATCTTGTTTGTCTACAATCTCAGAGCGTCTAGAAGGAAGACAAAAACTTCAGCACTGGCTTCCATACTTGGTATACTAATGTGTTACTTTGTTTACTAATCATACAACATTTAGCCAACACGTTCCTATTTTAAACTGGCAATGGAAAAAGGCATTTGTTATTTAATATGTCGTTGTTCTTTCACATATTCCCACTCAAGTGTACCATCCACATTGCTATGTTCTGTTTCTTTGTAACCGTTTTTTACCAGTACTTTTGGACACAAGATGGACAATTAATGTGGGGTATCTTGTATGATATGCCTAATGATGCATGGGATCAGGGCTGAAACTAAATAAGGCTTTTTTTGCAAAAGCCATTTTTTTGCCACCAAATACAGCCTTATTTTTCACCAAATTGCCTTGTTTTTGCCAAAAAAAATGAGCAAATATGAGGCATTGCCTTGTAATTTTGGGCTTTGAAGCCTCATATTTGGGCCAAATAGCAAGCAACTGGTTCACTAATTAGCCTTAAAATAGCCTGCATTGTTGGTCCAATAATGCCTCATTTTTTGTGCAACAATAAGGCATTTTTGCCCTCAATTTTTGGGCATAACCCAGGCACCATATACTCATAAAACAAGGCTTTATATAGACATACAATAGTGATTCATTTATTAAAGTACAGTACACAAAACACAAAAAACTGCAATGTCCTCCATGTGAAAAAAAACCTTTAGCTAGAAAAAAAAATTAACAAATTATTGGTATAATTTTCGCGGACTGGAAAAATCGTTTAAAGTACCTATACTCCTGTTGTAGGTGCATTTGGGTGCTGCGGTTCGAATGGCGGTGGTTTCGTTAGAATCCATAAAATACTAAGCGCTTGGTGACGGCGTCTATATAAAACGTCAGTAGTAAATGAAAAAAAATGTTTAGGAAGTGTTGGTGTGGTGGAGACTTACCTTAAACCAATGTATCCTTAATGTACAATGTGTACACAACCAATGCCTAATTGGTGCCTTTAAATTTAAGGCTGGCAATGCATGAAAAAACTAGGGCAGGCATTGCCTAAAAAAAACAAGGCATTGCAACAATTAAGGCATGGCCCAACAAAGCCTTATTTCAATGCCTGATTTTTGCCTTTTTTGCCATTGCCTTTGCAAAATCAGGCATTGCCATTTTTGCATGCCTGATTTTTGCCATCAATGCCTGATTTTAAAAAAATGCCTTCATATTTAAGGCAAAGCCTTGTTTAGTTTCAGCCCTGATAATGACGCATGGCGTAACAAACTTGTTGGGTCCTCAAACGAAGAAAACGGTAGCACCACAGGTACACTCTTGTTTCTTACTAAATTGACATTACTAAAAATCGAAGGATTAAAAAGTAAAAATGGCTGGGATCTAAACCTGCGATTGTATTTTGCTCACACATGGGACAGATCTAAAAACATGTGCGCTACGTCATATTTTGGTTGTCAACGATTCACTTTAAACAAGAGGTATTACAACAAAAGCGACACACTACAGAATGCTGAATCTTCTTGATACAAACGATCAAGTGGCTGTCAGAGAATTCAAGGTCCTTCAAGAAGAGATGTCAAAAATGCATGGCTATGACAAATACAATATCGTCGAAGCAACTCTTGTTTACAATGAAATCTTGACTGAAAACTTTGGTCGATCCAACAAAATACTAAAGCACAGGCATCAGTACGTAGTTTCCAGTTTATTTAGCCATTTTAATGGTTCTAATAATACGTTTTTTAGAGAACTGCCTGCATTGTTTAAAAAGCGAGATTGGAAAAAAGATGCCAACAAGAAGTACAAAGAGAGCGTTTACATAAGATACAAAGCTATACCCACTCAACAAGATCAAAGAACCAATAACAAAGATAGTTCAAATGCAAACACAGTAATAATCATCAAAGCATTTCTTACACTTACACACCTGTTTAGTTACCAGTGATATTGATGGTTCACGGAACAACTGCAAAAGCAGCTTACAGTATTGTGAAGGCAGGATTTGGAACTGTGAGTGCTCTAGATGCTGGATACTACGGTCAAGGCATCTACTTCACAGTATGTAAAACTTGTCAAATGCTATTCACATTGTTGTTTTTAGCGGAGTATAAAGTATGCCTGCTCCTATGATACTGGAGGAATCAAAGAAAAAACACTTATTTTGAGTCTTGTGACTCCTGGCAACATATACCCTGTACAAAACAACACTTTATCATATTCTTATTAATTGACGACTACAAAAAAGGTAAAACCAACAGACAAGTTGAGAGGACAGCCAATAAAACCAGGCTACCAAAGCCATTACACATTGGTTGATCACTTGGGTATACCTCTTAACGAAGATAAACTCACCAACTCAGTGTATGATGAGCTTGTTGTTGGTCAGGGTACACTCAACACAAGTAGTATTATGACATATAACTAGTATTATTAGATACTCAAGCTGTTGCTCGCTATGTTCTCAAAGTTGCGCTGAAAGAGAAAAGTAGAAAAAGAATCAAAAAAGAAAAATCCCATAAAGGAAATAAAAAGACTAATAAAGGCGAAAACAAACAAATTGTTGATGGTTCAGATGATCTTTCTGACAATGAAGATTTTATTAACAACAGGTAAGACAATCAATTTCTTTTTTGTTCTTTTCTCTGAAGGGTAACTAGAAAATTGTGGGCTTCCCACATGGACTCAAGTGGAAGTCGGAATTATTTCTATCTTGAACAAGAATTACAAGATGCTAACCATGAGGTGGAGAAACTAAAGAAGAAGAACCTGAATATGATGGAACTTCATCAGAATTTACAGCAAACCAATGCAAAGCAACAACAACACATTACAAACTTAACACTAGAGAATTTCATCCTAGAAAGAAACATCAATCACCAAGAACAAGCAAACGCCAACTTAGCACAAAGTATCAGTATGCTAAAGCAAGACAATATGAGTCAACAACTACACAATATCAAATTAGCAAAAAGTAATGTGAACTTGAAGCAAGAAAATATCATCCTTTTGAAAGATAATTCTACACAGCAACAGCACATTGCCAGCTTAACAATAAGCAACGCCAACCTAAAGCAAGACAATAGCACAAAGCAACAAGACATTATCTACTTAACAAAAACTGTCAGTAGCCTACAAGAGAGCAACGCCATTCTACTAGCCAAAATAGCCCAACTTGAAAGTACATACAAGTAGCTGGCAATAGCTAATTCTCTGACACAAATAAAGTTATCCTCACCTAAAGGACGTTTGAATACGGCCGACAAATCTTTTTACTTTCTTGTTTTGGTGTTATTACATCTCACAATTATGTACAACTGATACAACATCATCCAAATTTTCTATTTTCTCTAATAAATCTTGAATTTCCTCAAGATCTTCCTCTTCATCAACTTCAATAGGATTATCTGATATTTCTTCAATTTCTGCTTCTTCTATTGTAAGTCCTTTTGCTTCAAGGGCTTTTTGTATATTCATTGTCTCAGTAAATGGACATGTAATCTATTGATAAAACACTGATTAGAAATAGTTTACCATTTTAAAAAAAACCAGAAAAAAACAAGAAAAAAGATCAGATATAATCAACGTTCAGGTCACTTATTTTTAAGAAGTACGCTTTAAATAATACTGAACACATAAAGAGCAATCTTTTTTGATACGCATATAAACATTATCAAAACAACTATGTTAAGAAAAAACAAAGAACAAAAAAGTCAACGTGAACAAAAAAACTTTTAAACCTTAAACCATGTTGGTTACTATATAGCTGCTACTGTACGTACAGAAAATTTACCGTCCTCGCCAACGTCCATGTCTTCAGCACCAGCCTCTGCGCAAAACTCAAAGACCTCGTCTTCAGATTTACCATTACTGTTGACCGAGAGTGCTCCGCGTTTATTAAACATATACTTTACACAATTAGGACTTCCCATTCTTCCTCTATGAACAGTTATTAACAAAAACCTTTATCTTATCGATTACATACCCATTCTTACTGAGCACAAGCTTGAGTTTCTGTAGTGTTCTATTTTTATTATCTGTCAAGACCTAAAACAAAGAATCAGCGAAAAGAGCTGAACTCTGACCTCAAAGAAAAAAAAAAATATAAACGTTCGTGTGACACTTTCAAACCAACCTTAATAACCATAGCTAATCCATGTGGTCCATAACACTCATATTCTAGACTTTCGGCTGTACTTGCATCAGCCTAAATGAGGTTGAACAAAACGAGATAAAAAACAATTGTTCGAAAAAAAAAAAAAAAAAAAAAGAACTTCGTACCTCACTCAAGAGCTTTGTAATGTTAGCCCTTGGCAAATTCATACGTCTAGCACGTTGTAGTAACAGTGCAAGCTGCCAATTAGAGTCTGGGTCAGATCCAAACACTACGAAACGTCAAAATTGCTTCAACGTGGTTTTTTTTTTAGTTTGGCTTTTAGAGCGCTTTTTGACGTACGCCTAGCACATGATCTTATCTCTCGTGATATTTTACCAAACATACGCTGTCTGTCACCGTCTTGTTTGGCTTTTCTGTGAGCTACATTCTGCCACTACAAATACTCGTTTTAAAACATGTCAAGAAACTACTAGTTGCTTACTTTCGCGTGTCCAGCATTTAATTGTTGTGTTGGAGAGAAAAACACTAAAAAAACAATTACGGTATCGTACGTAGACGATTATGGTGCCGTACGTATACTAGAAGTAGTATGGCCTCCGGCAAGCTGCATTCCACCGCCTTTTATCTTTTTAGCGTTAAACTGTTGTATTTAGATACCTAATAGCAAATTCCATTGTACGAGCGGGTTCAAGCTTTCATCTAGTCCATGTTTTCTTGTTTGGTTTTTTACTGACTGATTGTTGTACGTAGCTGTACAAGAACTTACGAACTTGGTCGTAGTTGCTGATACTTTTGACGCAGCTGATAGGGCTCTTAGAAGCATTCAAGGTTCAATAGCCAATAGTAGACTTAATCTACAGAATATTAGCTACGTACACGTTCTGACGCTTGTCGCTAATTAAAAGGAACCCTTATAACAGTATTGTCGCTCAGTAATAAACAGTCAGTTACAAATCAACCACAATGTCTTCTAAACGGCCTCCTGCTAACGAGACTAAAAAACAAATGCGTCAAAGACATGTGAAAGAAGTAAAAGTACGTATTCTACTCCTCTGATACGTGAAAGGGACTGGTGACCGTTTACTTACGCTATGAAGGAGTTCAAAGCGACATGGAAAAAGCTGCCAAGGGCTGCTAAACGCAGTAGAAACCAGAAGGAAGAAGAGGCAGAACAAAAAGAGCGTCATAAGACAGAATGGAACGGATTGCTCGAAAGATTAGGAGAACTAGTTATTGAGGTACCCATACGCGAAATAACGCCAATTACACCTCAAAACCATCAGAAATTCCTTATGGAGCCTAACTTTTTTCGAAGGACAAACAAGAAGAAGAGGATACTATGACAATAAAGGTGTCAGCCGAAGAAAAGGCAGCAAGAGAGAAAAAAGCACAAGAACAGGTTCGCAAGCGTTTTTTTCATCGATTCTTCAAATTGGTTTTGAAGTTTCTTTGTTTTTACGTTTTAAGAGCTTACTTTCGGTGTCAGGCAGCTCAAAGACAATCAGAGCGTGATGCAAGATTAGAAAGAGAACGTAAGATGGAGCAACAAGGACCATCAAAGCGTAGTATTGAAAGAAAGAGCATACTCGAGATAATCAAAAAAGATAATTTTAAAATGAAGAATATTAGACCTGATGGTAATTGCTTATATGCTGCAATATCAGACCAATTACAACGCTATAACGTGGAAAAAAATGTAAAAGAACTAAGGGAGACAGCAGCTGATTATATAGTCGCACACAAGGATGACTTTTTGCAGTTCATGGACGATAGCAGTGCGTGTCTTTAATTTTTATTTTTCTCGCATTTTGTTTTTGACATTTTGTTCGCAGATGATTTTGATGGATACATCGAGAAGCTACGTACCACGAACGAGTGGGGAGGTCAAATAGAGTTACAGGCATTAGTTAAATCTTTAAAGAAGCCTATACATATATACAGCGCGGAGTCACCTAAAATAATTATGGGAGAAGAATTCACGAGTATGATACTTTTTTTTTTTTTTTGAAATTTCAATTGTACTCCACCTCCTTGCAAAGTTATTATTTTTCTATTCTTTCATCCCTTACTTACTGTATTGATGTTATAGATGACCCATTGTACATCACTTATCACAAACATGAGTTTACACTCGGAGAACACTATAATTCTGTGGCGACGATTTAACAATAAAAAAATATAAAAGTAAAAAATGTATTTGAAATATTCTCTCTTACTTTAACTTCTCATCGCGTATAAATACTTTCAGTAGTAGATAAAACAATACATAATATATTCCGATACTTTTTAAACCTGATCACGCGTCTTAAACAGAAATCCAGCAAAAACTTGGATTTTGGGGTGAAAACAGGAATTTGATCAGCCAAATACAACATTTAAAATTGTTTTAACTTCACGTCTACGCACCGCCGAATTTAATTACCACGTTCCGAAGGCCTTTATGGCTAAACGTCCGTTTACCCTCGAAAATTCCAACGAAGATGAAGCCTGGAGGTACGTAGTATACCATGCATACCGCCTATACCCATAAAAAAATTTTACAACGGCATTGGGGTGTGTTATTTTCACAACAAAATATTCTTTTAACGTCTTTTTTTTCGCTTTAGAAATACCCCTCTGATACTTCGACTTCCTCTCGAGCTACAGTACCTCATAATGAACGCAGGATCTGATAGTTTTATTAAATGGCCTCTGCTATGCTTTTACACTGCATCTACTTCTAGATTTAATCACGTGCTCAAGCGTAATGGGACTTTTAAGCGGTTTTATGAAAAAGAAGTTGATGGATTGCCTGTAGTAAAGCAATCAATTCGTTGTGAAAATGGTCTTCCTGTTGAATGTAAGTTTTATTACGAGACTGGACAGATATGTGAGCATTGCTTTCTAGATGATAAGGGTAATATATCTGGTGTTTATAAGCTTTGGAGGCCAGATGGTATTATATTAAAACAGCATAATTATTCAAGTGTTGGCTTGAAAAACGCTGTTAATGCAATTTCTGCTCTTAAAGTTGAAACAATACATCAAAGAACAATCAAGACAAGGTGGGCTGGACCTGAACCTAATATTGTAGATCTTACTGGGGAATAATCTTCAGGTGGTGGTTGATGGTAAACGAATGTAAAAGAGAAGGAAAAAATTGAATGACAATAAAAAAAAAAGACGTGTATTTTAAATGGTCGTATCAAAGTTAAATTCTAAGTAATAGCAGTCTAAGATACCGGAAGAGAACGGAAACTAGCCATTGATTGTTCACAGTATGACTTGAGGAGAGGGACTGTAGGCTGAAGTCAGAAATAACTGATAAACAAACAGTTAACAAGCCATTTGTTGACGAGTCAGCTCGTGTTGTTTGTCTGATCTACAGTCAAGCCCCTCAAGTGGGAACTCCAGTATTTTGGCTAAGGCGTATTTCATAACAAGCTTGCCTTAACCTTGAATTACCGCGAGTTTTCTGAAGCTAGGTTTCGGCCAAATATCTAATAGCATCAACATGGATAAAGCAGAAGCAAAGGCATTTTTCGATAAATTCGACAAAGACGGTAACGGTTTTGTAACTGTTGATGAAGCTATTCAGGTACACATAAACACGTAGTCGCTACTCACGTAAAGAAAACGGTTTTTGTTGCAAAAGTTTTTGTAAACCGCTCTCAAACCATCCGTTACGCTATGATTCATTGTTCTGAGTGTTGTGCAGGTGATGAAAGAGTGGGGCGTTAAAAAAGAGAACACCGAAGCTGAAGCAAAGGCTTTCTTGAAGAGCATGGACACTAGCGGTGATGTACGTAGAATCTTATTCGTTTTTATCGTTTGATGGTTTGTTGACTCTTGTGTTAGGGTAAAGTCACTTTTGAAGAGTTGTACGAGGGTACTAAGTAATAATAAACGACCTTGACCTACTTTTGTGTACGTTATAACTCCTAACGTCCAAATGGAGTAAGAACCTTCTAATCAACGCCACAACACCACATCATTGAACACGAGGTTGAAACAGTTTTGTGCTTCCAAAAGGATAGATACACACAAGTTTGTGGTATGTACTACTACGCGGTATGACGCGCGTAGTTGGTAAAAAAAGGAAATGTTGTAAGGTCATGATTTACTGTTTTTTTCTTTTGATTTTGAAAGTGAGTTTATTCTTTGACTACATTAGCCTCTATCAAGAAGTGTCATCATTCTTCATGTATTCTATTTGGATTACTTTGTAACTATAGACTTCATACTTGGCTCAAGACTAACAGCGAATGTCAGAAACAACAGTGTTTTTTTTTTCTGAAAAAACGTTAAGTTTTCTCGGCTTCAAGTTTTCTTTTTTGTTTGCTTTACATTTAATCTATAGTGAAACCACTTTACGCAATATTTACCTTCTTAGGTTCATCGTTGGTATGATCATACAACTCTAATAGACGATAAATTTTAGTCACAATATCTTTGTCAAGTTTGTTTTTGTATAGATTCATTTGTTCTTGTTACTCCAACACTGCCAGATAGAGGGCTTTCTACCACTCTATGTTTAGAAATTTTGATTTTAAGGCGTTTTGGACTACTTTTAATCAAAGAAAGTAGCTGGCGGTTCAAAAAGAAGCCAACAACTAACAAACAACCAACTAACTCTCTTTGATGTTCACTGAATGAATATGCATACTGGTCTATTCTGAAAGCTCGGACCGGTACGGACTGAAAACCGATATCTTGAAACCGGACCGGTATTTGCCACTTCTACTAGCGACTAGTCAAGCGTAAGCATTTACTCTTCAGAACTAGCAGAGTCTATTAACAGACCACCACTACCAACAACCTAGTTCCACACGTGCATATTCAAGTAAACAAAAGGTACTTCTAAAAACGCTACACCACTGTTTAGGAAGCCTACCTTAGTTTATAAGGCTTACATACACCGCTTGAGTCAAAGGTGATAGTGACCGAAATAAGTATGCTTGTAGGGACCAAGGTGGACGCTGTGGCCATTTCCTCAATGGGTAACTTTTTTAATTATCATGCTTGCTCGATTAAACTTGTCAGTTAACTAGTTACCGTAAGGGCCAAGAGGATATAAAAGTCTCTATAGTAGAAACGACCGTCAAGTGGTTTAGTGTACTTCAAGGAGTACCCTTATTTATTAACATCCTTGTCCTTTTTTATCACGTGATGTTATCAAAACTGAACATCTTGGCGCTGTATAAAATTCTGCTTGAACTTTTTGTTCAAATACGTCTACTACAGCATGATCTTGGTACTAACCTATTCAATTCACAATTGATAGTTGTCACTGTGTCATCTGAACCACAACAACTAAAACAATAAAGTCATTTAAACACCTCATCAGAAAATAAAAACCCATCCATACTTGTCCTCGCCTACACCACTATCAATCACTGGTTTCGGTCCAGAACCAACATAATTTGTCACAGATATGATATCTTCGGAATTGGTAGTTACAATAGGAGTACTAGGAGCATCTTGAGCTATTTAAACAAGCATAAGTAAAAACAGTTTGTGTTAATAAACTAAAAGTAAGTATGTACTAAGATCAAATCCTGAAATTTCAATAGTAGCAATATCTCCGGCAGAAGTCATTGACCTGAATACAACATCGCTCATAGTAACCTCAGTTATAGCTATTGATCCTGCAATTGCTATATTTCCCATACTACTTGAAGTAGCAAACAAGGTGTTTACTCCTTGACCATTCACTTTTTACATTAACAATAAGTTTGTAGATAGTACAGAAAGTACTTACTTGATATATCGCCTACATCTGCGTTTTCAAACTCGTTACATACGCTAAATCCATTACTAGAGATTTCACCAACGACAGGTGAAACACCATTTAAAGGTAGAAACTGTGCGCAAGGTACACCTGCATCGCTTAAAGATAAAGTAAGAAAACATAAAAAAGTGTTTTAGTTCAGTACAAAAAAGCACTTGTTATTTCTCCACCTTCCATTATCAGACTATCTTGAATAGCAGCAATCATTCGCAATTGCCCATTAGTTATTGTTGAATCAGACGCTCTCACACATGCAACTTGATCAGACCTTATTTCGGAAGTAGTCGTAAGTGTGAGTGATGCACTTGTCATTTCAACACAAGCGAATCCTGTGCTATGGATATCAAGATTGCCCATAACACCACTTCCAGGCATAAAACGGACACAAGCTCTGTTAGTTTCTAAAGTAATATCTTCGGCGATTATTGAGTTGAAAATGATACACGTGTCGCCAGTGGATATTTCTATTACGAAACAAAAAGGGATATTTAACCACTAATAAAAACAAACAAGTTATTGTTCGTTTTGCGTACCTGAAGCGGCTGTTATTGTTTTACACTCGGAAGCTGTAAAATCGCATAAATCGCACGTAAAACAAGTACAGTCACAGCCTGTTTGAGCGTTTGATGGGGTTAGGAGGACTGTAACAACAAAAAAAATAGTTAACATTTTAAAGTAGTAAGTTTAAATTAACAGCGTACGCAGCAACATCACAACGGATGCCGTTCCGAATGTTGTGGTTATGAGATGCATTATCTGTTAATCCTGTGGTTGAAACAATTGAGATAAGCAGGATTTACACTAAGTTTCACGTACTTTTACTTTCTGTGAATTCACATTCGGGCAAGCTCGTGCTCTTCACATAACATAGCTGACGATCTGACACTTCTGACAAGATCTTGCAAATGTCACTTTTTAAATGATCTGCCCTCACGCCTGTAGCGAATCCAACCGTTCCAAACCCACGTGATTTCACAACCCATAGCAAAAAGTATATTTTGACCCAGGCGGAGTTTAGAAAGCCTACAGCAACGTTGTGGGAGGTTCTCACATTAATATAACTGCTTTGCAGTTTGAATTCTGTGAGAGTGCTTCTGTTAGCGTGGGGTAAGCGCCAGTGTGGCGCTAGTAAGTTATACACGTACGTTGATTTTTAAAAGTAAAACAAACGGCAAACAGTGTTTTGAGGCATTCATACTGTTTGGAGGTGTAACGCTTTCTAGGACATCATACCTTGTTAGCTCATTGAAGATTTCTGTCGTTTGACCGTACGTCATTGAATGTCAGTAGACTCACCAGCAGTGATTCCCATTAGGTTGTTTCTGTTCGCACTCAACTTGTTTCAGATTTGTTATAATGGTGATTGTTAGAGCCTTGGTTGTACACTGCGTATTTGGCAAGCGTGAGAGTTCATTAAGGAGATAAATTCGCTTTTTCAAAGACACCAAATTGTGTAGTCAAGTTAGCACAAATACTATTTGTTCACCGTCTCTTTCTTTTCCTTGATTGAACTGACTAGTTTTTCTGTACAACCGAGAACATTGTTTAGAATCTACATTACACTAAAATACTTGATACTGATACTTTTTGGTTGCATACCATTATGATATGAACAAGTAGCAGCCACTTGCAAAGTACCTGAACCAACCATAGTTCATCATTACTCATAACCTTTAAAATTTCCATGCCTCACATTTGTATCATTGATACCAGCAGGTGGATTACACATTTTTTGCTTGTAACAATATACTGAATGCTCATAGTGATTAACAAGTACAAGCAAAAAAATAGGATTATCTAATCTGTCAATTACATAAAGTTCTACAGGTCTGGTCAAGACTTGTTCTACAGCGTAAAAGCTCTTGATATTGCAAGCCAAGATGGCATATCAGGTGCAGTTAGAGGCACGAACATAACTACACTACTGACTGATACTCCTCCCTTCAAACTATTTGCATGGTCAAAGGACTTAGTAAAATTCAATTTTTCGGATGGACAACTACTGGTACTCAATGCGCACAGAAAAACGTGAGTGGTTTCGTAAAAAAGCGGCGCTAAACACTGCTGACTGAAGTCAATGCCAGTATTGCTAGTTTATGTTCAGAGTTTTTTTTTTTAATAAGAGGCAGAGCGCAAGCTCGTACTTTATTTGGGTTTAGAATTACATTAATCGAGTCCATATTTACAAACCACAAATCCACAGGATTTGTGTACATCAATGCAGTTACAAGGAAGGGCTGGGCTTTCAAATATAGGAACCTTCCTGTGGCGGGAATCGAACCCACATCCAATTGATTTCAATATTCTCTCCAGTATGTTCTGGACACGGATTCCATCGAAATTAAGGTTAACTTGGCACTGAATATTTAGTGCATTAAAGCACTAAATGGGGTATTTGGGACATGTGCTGTTCATGCTTTTGAAAGTGATTCTTTGCTCCTAGTCATTGACAAACTTTATAAAGTAAATAACAAACTGTATCCCCTACTGTTACAACACTTTCTAGACTTCAGCAAAAACGCAGGACTTCATACACGGTTAGCAATTGTGAACAAAAATACAAGGTTGTCGACTTTCTAAAATTGAAACCTATTTTACGATCAGAGTTCTGTTACTCAGATGAGAATGGTGAAGACCAAAAAGTCCGTGCTTTCTACTGATAGTGAGTCTTAAAAGGTGCTTAACCCTAAAGTAATCTGGCACCATTTCAAGCCAGGGCCTTTGCTACTGGATTCACGTACCATAAGTGTCGTATATGAATACTTCATATACATCATTCGTTATTCAGATAACGAAGTTCCTAAATGTAATAAACTTAATAAATACAGAATTCTCCTTACCTTGTACCTTCAACAACTCGTCCTATAACCCTAGCTAAGTTATACGACATAAGTAGCACGTGCGTGCCGTTACATAGTTATACGTTCTAAATCTTTGTGCAGATCTTATTACGTATTATGGAGCGAAAGCCAAAAGCCAGAGGACCATTGCAGCAATTTAATCGCAAATCTTGTAGTATCGCCACAATTGAGTTGTTGACAGACGTACCACCGGAGATACTCGCTCATTTACTTGAGTTTGTGGATGGTTCTGATCGATTTAACGTCTCTCAAAGTTGTAAAGTATTATCTGACGTCATACACTATCACGTTGGATACGGTTGTATCTATGTTAAATCGACGTCGCATTGTTCAAGTCTTTCAGGAAGTCCTCTTGTCAAAAACACAAAAATATCTTTGTATAAATTTAAAGAAGCAAAAGATACAGATCTTTCTTTTCTTTCTGGTGTTCAACATCTTGACATTAGGTCCAGTTTCCATATCACAGACACAGGACTAAATCATATTCGCGGTGTTCATGAGCTGAATGCATCGTATTGTTTAGGTATTACAGACGTGGGTATATCAGCTCTAGCTGGCGTTCATTCAATTTGCTTGAGAAGTACCTCTGTGACGGATAGAGGAATTTCAGCTTTAGCTGGAGTACACACAATAGACTTGGCAGTTACATCAGTATCAGATAAAGGTGTTGAAGCTCTTACTGGAGTTCACACAATCCATCTTGAGGGTTGTCTAAAAATAACTGAAGCATGTATGGAAAATCTTTCAGATGTACATACGCTCAATCTCTCTCATACATGGGCAACAGATGATTGGCTCGTTCCGCTTTCTGGTTTACACTCAATTAATCTATCATACTGTGGTATCACTGTATCAGGCATGAAATATCTTACAAGTCTACATACAGTCAATCTCTCATACACCAAGGCAACAGATGATTGGCTCATTCCACTTTCTGGTTTATTCTCAATTAATCTATCAGGATGTAGGTATATCACTGGAGCAGGTATGAAGTATCTTACAAAGCTACATACAATCAATGTGTCATACACTAACGCATCAAATGATTGGCTCATTCCCCTTTCTGATGTAAAGGTGGTAATATTGCATGGTTGTAGAAATACAACAAAGGAGTGTTTAAATGTACTTGAAAACACGTTTGTAGATTATAAGTGAACGGTAGTGAATAAACTAGACGAGATCATAGTTTAGTGAATAGGCTTGCGTACATTCATTCACCAAACTGTCATCAATGTAGAACTATCTTCTGGCTCGTAGTTCCGGCATCCAGGTTGTGAAAAATTGAACTTCACTTCCCATCCTTGTTTAGAATTATCCATTTGGTATTAAAGTTAAAGTTTTTAAAGTTTTATAAAGGGCACACGTTTTAACCAAACTAGGGCGCTACATCACACCGGGGGTTTACGTTTTTTTACAGTGGATTTTCGTTCTCCCCTTCAAACTATCTATTTAGGTTTAGACGCTCCAACTTTTACAAAATGGCAAAAGCAATCTACTGACATTACATCAAATTCATAGGAAAGAAATCATTTGGTCTTCTTGGTCAACCCACAAGCCGTTTACAACCCGTGCAAATCTTTTATTTCCCGTCATGAATTCATATCCTATTGAGAAAATACTTCCGAGCTAAATAATTGGTTGTCACATAAAAGGAGTTCTTCATCTTTGTATACAGGGCAAGTGTAAGACACTACAAGACCATCTTTTTGCAATCAACTTGCAATGACACTTAAGATTGTTCTAGTCATCACTAGATACTAATTACATCGTGATCTAGTGAGATAAGACAGTGGCAAATGGTGTCGACCTATCACAACGTGACAATGCTGTACTTCATAGTACGACTTATGTAAGTATAGTACAATTTTCAATGACGTACCCTCAAACGATAGAAGTCTTCAACGAGCTAACAGGTATGATGTTCCTAGAAAGCGTTACACCTCCAAACAGTATGAATGCCTCAAACACTGTTTGCCGTTTGTTTTACTTTTAAAAATCAACGTACGTGTGTATAACTTACTAGCGCCACTCTGGCGCCTACCCCACGCTAACAGAAGCACTCTCGAAGCATTCAAACTGCAAAGCAGGTATACTAATGTGAAAACCTCCCGCAACACTACCAACGTTGCTGTAGGCTTTCTAAACTCCGCCTGGGTCAAAATATACTTTTTGCTATGGGTTGTGAAATCACGTGGGTTTGAAACGGTTAGATTCGCTACAGGTGCGAGGGCAGATCATTTAAAAAGTGACATTTGCAAGATCTTGTCAGAAGTGTCAGATCGTCAGCTCTGACTCTGTCTCAAAACTTGAGTGAGCAGAAAATAACATTTCTAAAAAACTTGATTGTGAGACAACAAACATGTATTAAAATACTAGACTTGTCGCTGCTTATGTTATGTGAAGAGGAGCACGAGCTTGCCCGAATGTGAATTCACAGAAAGAAAGCCCGTGAAACTTAGTGTAAATCCTGTTTATCTCAATTGTTTCGACCACAGGATTAACAGATAATGCATCTCATAACCGCAACATTCGGAACGGCAACCGTTGTGATGTTGCTGCGTACGCTGTTAATTCAAGCATACTTTAAAATGTTAACTGTTTTTTTTGTTGTTACAGTCCTCCTAACCCCATCAAACGCTCAAAGAGGCTGTCGTTGTACTTGTTTTACGTGCGATTCATGCGATTTTACAGCTTCCGAGTGTAAAACAATAACAGCCGCTTCAGGTACGCAAAACGAACGATAAATTGTTTGTTTTTATTAGTGGTTAAATATCCGTTTTGTTTCGTAATAGAAATATCCACTGGCGACACGTGTATCATTTTCAACTCAATAATCACCGAAGATATTACTTTAGAAACTAATGAAGCTTGTGTCCGTTTTATGCCTGGAAGTGGTGTTGTGGGTAATCTTGATATCCATAGCACAGGATTCGCTTGTGTTGAAATGACAAGTGCATCACTCACACTTACGACTACTTCTGAAATAAGGTCCGATCAAGCTGCATGTGTGTGAGAGCGTCTGATTCAACAATAA
>JALMLS010000616.1:0-28907 GCA_038496445.1 Trichosphaerium sp. ATCC 40318 | reverse complement strand
AGAGCGAGTGGTGGAGTTTTCAGTTATGCAGACAGTGAAAAGGTTGGTTACTTCAACTACGTTGTTGTTCATTAACAGCGTACAGGACTTTGTTCAGGGTAAAAAAAGAACGAAAAATTTGCGTTTGCATGTTATTCGAGAAACAGCAACTGTTAAACGTAAATACTGCTTTGAGTTGGTATGTTATTGCTCTACATGGAGCTCAGCAGTTTTCTCATGTTTATTACATTAGATCGACAAACATTCAAAAAAGAAGAAAACAACACCGTTTATATTCGCTGTGGCATCTAGAAAACGTACGCATGTGAGCGTTTCAAGAAAATGATTTCGTTTTTGTCTAATATTATCAGAACTGGAAGTATGGCTGTCGGCTCTCACGTATTTCCCTCTCTCAGGCATAGCAGCTAGTACCGCCACGGTAAGCGTTTATTGTCAAAAAACAATAAAGAAAAAGCGATTAATCGATTTCTAAAGGAGAATGTGCGCTCTCTATCATCACGATCACCTGGTACATCATCAGTGGAACACACAGATACACAAAGGTAAAGGAGATGACGCGTAGTAACTTTTTTACTTTATTTTTCTTTTTTCTTACTCCGAAGCACTTAGCGCATCAGCATCTGATGATAGCATATTCGTTTCTTGTAATATTACCACTACAAAAATTGATGCAGTATCTGGGCCAATTGATGCTCTTGGGTACGCTTTGGTCAGTTTTTGGTCAGTTTTTGAAAAGGTTATTTTTGGAAAGTTTTTTATGGACGTTATTGAGGTGCTGTGCTTCTTTGAGGTTTATAGATCTATTCTTAGAGATGTCTCTAATGTTAGTATAATAGATACAAACGTAGTAGAATGATTGGCAAAAAATTATTATCGTTTCTTGACCCTGAAATGAAAACGTTGAATAAATTTGTAGCTCAGGTCAAAATGGGCGCTCAAGTGATCGAAACGCGTATGAAGAACAAACGTGGAATTATGGTACGTTTAGATAAGCATGAGTGTTTTTTTTTGTAAAATATATGTTCAATGGTTGTGTAGGTCAACGTCACAGTCCGTGTTATAGAGCAAACGTCAGTGGATGTTTCTTTTAGTATAACATTGGCAAATTCAGCTTCTGGTTGGGGTACCTGAGCTTACTATTTATTTTTTTGCTAAGTTGTTTTACTTTATAGCTAGTTTAGAGACTAGGCGTAGTCAAGATACCAGACGTAGTCAAGATAGTAGAATAAGCACCGAACGTAGTAGGGTGACACGTAGAAACTCTTCTGTTCCAGCATTAGAGTATGAGGCATCTAGTAGCTCATCTTTCCGTCCGGCTCCACAAACAGATAAAGACGTACGCATTATCTTTTTTTTTGAAAGACTTTGCTCATTTTGGGTTAGGATCAAGTTGCTGAACTAGCAGTACGTGTTACGATAACTTTTAGGGCGTGAAACAACGGTTATTCGTTTAATGGTATTATAGAGAAAGCTAGCAGCTCTTGAAAATCAAATGAAAGATTTAAAAACAGAAAATATTTTATTAAAGAAAACACAAACACACGACGACATGTACATTCAAGGCAATATACAGGATGATTTTGAGCTTACAAATATTATTGGCAAAGGGTACGCTTAATTTAATGTCACTACCTGCGCACGTATTTTATTTAATGAGTTTTCATTTATAGGTCTACATCACTCGTATTTCGTGCCAAGAATAAAGAAACAGGCTCAATAGTAGCTGTTAAGTTGCTTACAATGCCTGGTAATACAGATGACGCACAAGTTCTAATTGAGAAGGAAATTAAGTTCCTAACACAACTCAATACGTTATATACATCAAAATACTATGCTACTTATTACTACTACGACTACCATTGGGTACACAGCCATTGTCACGCCTTGAACTTGTTTGATCTTATTATAATGTAGTTGGTAATGGAATACTTTGACTGTGGTAGTCTCACAATGATTCTCGATAAAATGCCTGTTGGTACGTATTTTTTGCTTTGACGTCATACAGCTTGTTAACCGTTTGTAGACTTTACCGAAGATCAAGTTCGCATTATTTTACATAAGATTACGCATGCTATTGCGTACTTGCATTCAGTCAATATTATACACAGAGACATAAAGTGTACGTAGTATTTACCATTCAGTGGGTATCCTTGCTTGGTATTCTAATTGATCGCATAGCTCAAAATATCCTTCTTGGCACTGATGGAAAGTGCAAATTAAGTACGTTATTTTATTTTTCAGTACGTACTAACTTTTTTGCTCCAACAGGCGATTTTGGAATATCAGCTCAAGTTACATCGTTTGATGAGCTGCGTACTACAACAATTGGATCACCATACTGGTACGTATGATTCTAATAAATGTTTTGCCTCTCTGCTTTTTTTTTTGTTTGCGTTTATTGGTATTATTCTACAATGATTTCTCATTTATTTATTAAAGGATGGCTCCAGAGATTTTTCAAGGCACTGGTCATAACCACAGTTGCGATATTTGGAGTTTGGGTATCACAGCAATTGGTAAGTAGTCTTACTTTACTGGACGTTTTTTTTGTAACCGAAACAATGTTAGAAATCGCAGAACGAAAACCACCTTACCATGATATGACACCTATGGCTGCTTTGTTCCAAATATCAAAGAACCCAGCACCAAATCTAAGGTTTGTTTGTGGCTTTTGTTTCGTCTTTACTAAACTTCTAAAAGGGGAACACAGTGGTCGTCTAGTTTGCGTAATTTTATACAAACGGCACTAAAAAAACAACCAAGTTCTAGGCCACCAGCAACAAGTTTATTGAGGGTTAGTAAAAGTCGATTAGTTTGTTAACAAATCAACAACTTTTTAATTTACCTTCTTACCTGTTTTTTTAGCACAAGTTATTCAATAAAATGCCAGCAGATGAAATTTTGAGGAACTGCCTTGAGCAGCAAAGTATGGATTTGGATCGTCTTGATCAGAGGTTTGAGAAAGTATTAAACATGTACGTTTACATAAAATTTTATTTTTGTTGAAAAAAATCTAAAAGAATTGACTACTTCTCGGGTCCTCACAGTATTGTATTATTTTCTTACTCTTACCTTAGATGCCCTTCGTATGGTATTTTCAATCTTCATACAAATTAATCAACTACAAGAAGTTGTTAGCAGGAGTAAGTTTTTTTTTCGTTACTTTGTACAATAAAATCCGTTTAACCAAAAGTCTCTTTACAAATGCTTGCCTTGGAGCGTTTCGGTTTGGTTTTTCCTTCTTGTCCATCTTTCAGCGCTGCTCTGTATACTGTCCTTTTTGGATGTCGTTACATACAGGAAAGGCGTTGAGCTTTCTTTTCTCCTTTGGAATGTGGGAAAATAGTGCTCCCTTTTGCTTGCCAGCGATACAAATGTCAGTTGTATTTGTGGAATTCAAACCACAAGTACGAACGGAGTTTGTTGCAATCACTGATAGATCAGTTGTCTGGTTAAGTTTCGTAGTCTACTATAAGTGAATGTTAAAAGTAGCATGGAACCGGATATCAACAACGTAGGCTGTTGGCCTTTGCCTCTAGAATTGACGTACTACATATTAAATGATGTAATAAAAGCGCCATCAAATGACGTTCAACACAAAAACTTAAAACAACTATGCAAACGTACTAATATACTAGTAATATGCTCTGGGCGAGTGGTATGCTCTACCTGGCGTGATTACTTGAGTTCATCATTTAAATCGAGCTTAAAGGCTTACATCCGAATACTATTCAAAAGCGGACCATTATATCGATTATTTGGCGCGTTTAGGGTGTTATTAGAGCCAAAAGACTACATAAATATGCTGTTCCGTTTCATAATACATTCAACAAACTTAACACTGCTTTTAAAAACTTGGACATATTTTTAAAAGACTGTCAAGACGAATCTATATCCTTTTTATGTCAAAACTACTCATCCTATTTGAAGCACAGGTCTGCGTATCACCACAATAAAGCGTTCACGAGACGTTGCAAAAACGTGCTAGATCACGTGGGCGAATATACAATAAATTATAGAGGAAACAAAAGAGCGACACTACGCAGACCTAAATTAAAAGATAAGAGGCGATATTACGACATTACTCCCAGTCCTCGTGGAAATAGAGCAGTACTGTGTTTTCCATCAATAGAATCAACAAAGGAGACTGTATTTTCTTGTCATTTGTCAATGTTCACAAATTCCAAAAGTTTTTACAGCTATGCCAATTACAGATTTACTGAAATGGAAGGCAAACGCGTTGTCAGTATTAGAGCAACTTGCACACCTCGTCCAGACTACATGGGATCGCTTGGTGAAAAGCCTTCATATCTCGATGTTGTTGCAACAGAGGTACCTTGTGGTGTAATTTTCTTAAGATCGGAAGCACCTATTAGGAAGATTACTAAATTTAGTACTTTATCATCTTCTGTTGGTTTCTACAACCTATCAAGCCAGCGTTATGTTTACTTAGAAGTTTGTATGGGTCATTTCTACGAGTGGGAAGTACATATAATAGCCAGTATAGACTAAACAAAGGAGAAACTAAGAATCAAAATCGCAATATTAAAAAAAATTGACACAAAAGCATCAACTGGATGTTCAACAACAAAATAAAGTGAAATCAAATAACATCAACATAATTACTCGACGTTATGAGCACGGTATTAAGTTGTAGTTAGTTATCATTATGATTGTACAAGGTTATCACGTGCTGTACTGTTTTTACAGGTCAAATGGAGTCACATTTTACAACCTGTTAAGGTGTATGTAAACCTGTGGAATGGATTACTACAAGGTATTAGGTGTACCAAGAGATGCCTCAGCTGCTGTAATCAAAAAAGCGTACAGAAAAGTACGTTGAAGCTTAGAAAGTTATAATGTGGCCATCTGAGCGTCTAGCTAGCAATAAAGTATCATCCTGACAGAAACAAGAGTGAAGACGCAGTAGAAAAGGCAAGTTGCCTCTTAAATGCTCTAAAACCGCTATTAAGCGCCTAACTAATCCAGTTTAAAAACATTAACGAAGCTTATGGCGTTTTATCAAAACCAGAGAAAAAGCGCGTGTACGACGCCGGTATGTTCTTCAATCTACCCTTAATAGCGTAGAAATGCTTTTAAACAGTAAAAACAACCTAAGACAACACTTAGCTGGTCAATCCGGCTTACAAGAGCAGAAACTGCGTGAAGACGATAAAAAAGATCCTTTTACGGAATTTATGAATGATATAAACGCTCCTGTGCATGTACAACCTCAAGGTTATGGTCCAACAAAAATAATGGCTATTCAAGTAACTTTGAAAGAAATCTTTACAGGATGCACAAAAACATTCAAATTATCTCGTAAACGTCTTAATAATACAGTAGCACGTGATTTCATTATTTTTACCTTGTTGAATTTAGATCTAAATTTCACGTTGTGCCAAAAACGGAAGATGATTTCCTGTTTTTTTCTGTTTTTTGTTAATTTTCTTTTTGTTTTTAGGATCACGTTGCTCTTACACTCAACATTGAACCTGGAACACCGCCTGGACATAAATTTAGATTTCCTGGGTTTGGTGACGAAATACAAGGGTTGCAACCAGGTGAAGTAATCATTCAGTTATACGATGCGGAACATAGCACGTGCGATGATTTTTGTTTGAAATATTTGCACTTAATGTCTCATCAGGTTTTCGAGAACAGGCAACGAAGGGCAACATTTGGTTTATAAAAAAACCATTACTCTCCTTGATTCTTTAATTGGGTTCAAATTTAAGATCAAGCATGTTTCTGGAATGCCGATAGTTGTTGAACATAACACAAGGTACGAAGCTGTAAGCTCAAAAAAAAACCCTAACTTTCTTTAGAAATCGAGGTCCAATAAAACCAGGAGCTAGATATACTGTCCAAGGAGAAGGCCTTCCGTTATATAACAACCCAACATCTAGTGGTGATCTATATATTGAGTTCGACATTCAGTACCCAATGACAATAGATGACGCTTCAGTAAACGTATGTCACTTATCAAGCAGTTTTTGGTACCTAACAGCATGTTTAGTTGCTTTCACAAACTACATTACCGAGATCTCAAGTATGTGATTCTCCAATGCAACCCATGAGTATTTTCCCTGTCCCAGAAGAACGCGACAGTGATGATGAAGTGTTTACAAGCCGCTGTGCTCAACAATAACTACAAATGTAAATAAAAACAACGTATCAGTAGCTATGAAAATCAAATACTTAGTCTCGGCGTAGCAGATTAAATTGAAGTTAAAAACTGCAATTGTAAGTAGCACAACGAACTAAAAAATATCGTGTCAAAGTGATCAGCTTAATTCTGCAGAGAAACGGATAGACATGTTTGTGAATGAGTTTATTGTTCTTTCAGATCTGAACAGTATTTTGGAATTTCTTAGTCACATACAGAGCAAAGACAACGTTCTATTCTTCCTTGTGGTGTGCGAAGTACAGATCTAACGCAACCTAAAGGATTTGGAAATCCAGATGTTCTCAAGTCCAGTTTACAATTCATATCACCGCATTCTTGTGGGAAGGCTGGTGTTCTACAATTATCAAGTAATTCTCTATCACGTGGTACACAGAGACAAGAAGGTCTTACTAAAAAAATCAATGTTAATATTAGAATATTTACAAGTAAAGGCGTACGTTGTCCAACTTGTGATCTTCTCCACACTTTCAAGCATGTCGTTGGTTCACCAACTGCCTCACCTCTTCTGCTGCAAGTCACGTCACTGCACTCACCGTTTGCCAACAATTCGCAACATGGTCTTTGTTCGACTTCACCGCAGATAACACATCGGCAGCCTTCTTCTGTGTTCCAACACTCGCCGTTATCAAACCCGAGTCTTTGCATACGTGTTTTGCATAACTCTACAGGAGGTGTATCGAAACAACGACCAGTATCAGGGTCAGGAAAACAACTTCCTTCTACTACCGATGGCTCATCAACAACACAGCCGCATTGTTTTATTGTGGCTCCTATAGCGAATCAATACAAGCGGTTCTATTTTTTGTTTGCGACAAAGCACTTACCGCTGCTTGATACTCTTTTGAATAGTTTACAAACTGTAGGAAGAGCGTTTGGTAGACCATCAGGGAGAGAAGAGCAAGTGACATCGGTACAGCTATCAGTAACAGGATTGTATGTACAGCATGGTTTTGATGACACCTACTTCAATCAGAATACTCGATTTGTTTTCTTATTTGTTTCGCTATCAACTAACGTACAATTGTTATAATTGAAAGAGCGACTAAGAGAAGAGTTGTTAACGTCATAGTTGTTGTTAAAATATGTACCAATTTGTTGGGTTATTTTTGACCCGAAAGAAAAATTCAGCTGAAACTCACGTGTTTAGATAACGTAAAGAGAATAGCCAAAAGTGCGAAAATACAAAGATGCCTGTTCGTACACGTGTTGCTTTTCTTTAACGCCTATTCCGAAGAGGAAAGCGAAAAACATGTGCGTCAGCACCAAACACAAAAACCGAGTTTATCGGCCGAATTTGCAGGAAGGCTAGTATGTTTCCAGCTATATTTGACGCTGTTGTACAGTTGTACTATTTCAGGCTTGTTTTTTTTTTCAGCTAGGCCGACATTTGCGGGTTAACTACATACGTTACTTATGGCGAAAACCGACGTCTCAAATTGTGTCCTCAGTGAGTTACTTTTTACTGTATTCCACTTGCAAGAGAACTGGTATAATATTAAGTACTTTACCCAACTTGCGCTGTGTGAACGCTATAAAGTTCTCATGTTGTTGTAAGTCCATTCAAGTGCAGCATGAAAAAGGGGTTGTATGTTTTTATCTTTTTGTCTTCCCAAATAGCTTGCACTAAGAGGTAACTGTATCACGGGCTTACCAAATCTACATTGTATTGTTGACATAGAGCTTTTAAGACGAAACCTGTTACTGGACATGTCATTTGTTACAACAAAAACACCAACCTAAATTATTGAAATTGGCACAAAGTAGTGCAGCAGGGTGGATTTGCGTTTGTTGAAAGGCACATGTACAGGAAGTGAATTAAAAACAAGTTGATGAGAGTGAGGGTTTATTGAGTAGACATTACTTAAAAGCATACAGAGCATACACAACGGTCTTGTCTGCCTCTGGTAGTACGAACACAACCGAGTGGGGACCTGATTTGAGCGCGCGTAAGGGCTCTTTCGCAGTTCATATCTCCACAATCGCCAGTAGCTGGTGTTCTGCAGTTATCAGCGATCTCAGGATTCCTTGGGACGCACAGACAAGACTTGACAACTTCTAAGATGAAGTTAGGGCTAGTATACTTACAGTTAAAGCGCTGTACCTCCGGCAGGGTTACGAATACCAACCTTTTTGCAGATGGTAGGAATGATACCTTTTTCTCCACATCCGTTGTCAACACAAACATCACGTTCAGCGTTGTAGACACAGCAGCGTTCTTGAGCGAAAGTCTAGTAAGCTGTGAGTAAAGACGGATTGAAACGAACACGTACCAGAACTACAAGGGTAAGAGCAAGTACTAGAAGGGTGGTTGAGGTCATTTTAATGAGTTTGTTTTGATGGACACCAAACGGCGGTAAAAGTGACTTAACACTTCATGTGAAAAACCGTTTCCTGAACGTGATACACGTTCATTCATAAAACGTACCCCTTTTTGCTCCGAAATCAGGTTATTTGTTACATTTACTAAATATCGTTATAGTTTTACCATTTTTATCGCTTCCGGCAAGCAGTTTTTACGTCCGAAAGTTGCGGGCAGTACACTTTTTGGTTCAGCAAAAGTTGTTGTGAACGGTTTGAGATCCGAAAACCTCCTAGAAGACTAAGTTATCAAACCCTTGACAAATTTAAACATCCTTCGCTCACCAGGCGCACAGGAATAACATACAATAGAATAGAAACAAAAACATAAAGTGCACTTGTTGGTTCTTCTTCATCTGCGACATAAACAATGTACGAAATATTAAGTTGAGCTGCAAAGGCTTTTTGTACAAGCAATAAAGAATCATGTATAAAATGCTGATCGATTGAACGCCATTGCACGTGATCAAAATTTAGCTAGTGTATAATTGACGATGTATGCTACCTGAGAGCTCATTCCTTTTCTACTCAATTTCGTAGGTGATCTAAGAACCATAATTGATTGCGGCCTCTTTGTACTGGAAAAACAATTTCCATTTTTCATGGGCCAAGTACTGTACCACCTGGTTTATCGGATTATTTGTATAAATAAACGATTGAAAGCCCGTTCCTGCAATTTGACTAGTTTTATTTAATTTGTTTATATTTACGTTGGTCTAGAGCGTTCAACCGGAGCTATACCCAGTGCTTCAACAGTTTGTCTCACTTTTAGTTGCTGTAACTGTTTTACGGGGAGTCAAGCGTTTCAACAGTTGTTTGTAATCCTCGAACACCTATGAATATCAAGTCTTTCAAGGTTCACTAATGGCTGTTATCTTGGTGTATTGTGTGAACACCGGTAAGAGAAGTCATACCATATCTTTTTTGTCTTTGCAACCATTAAGCTTATTGTATGAACTCCTTTAAGAAAGCTGAGGCCTTTTTCTGTTACATTAGTGTCAGTAAGGTTTATTTTATGAACGCCGGCCAATGTTCTAATGCCTTCATCTGTTACTTCATAACATTGTGACAATGAAATAGAATGAACCTTTGAGTGCTTTCACCCCTTCATCTGTGATTGCAGTATTATCAAGGTTGATGATGTGTACTCCAGCAAGCGTTCATGCTTTTATCTGTTACACCAGTGAAATGCAGAAACCTGATGCCTTTTCCGTTACATCAGTGCCAGCAAGTTTTATAGTGTGGACACCAGCAAGCGCTTTCAAACTTTTAGCAGACAATATTCCTCGAAGGTCAATTGTATGAACTCCTGCAAATTGTTCCAGAAGATTGTTGGAAGGAAACCTGTCTTTTTAATACCAACTAACCTAATTTTTGTGTTTCAAAATACCGTCGTGCTTTAACGCTTCTTTTGCAAGTTCTGGTATTGTTAATCTAATGCTGTAGTATCCTACTATATCGTGGATAATAGAAGAAAGAAGACGGCATGTTTGAGAAGCTGCAAATCGAGATGGTATGTTTTGTAGAATAGTTGATAATATCTCGGTAGGCATGTCCAATAACACTGTTCCATGTAACTGTTAAGTTGTACCTAACTTAAGATTCGTATCTTCAGCGAAGTCCCTTTTCTCTTTCACTGAATCAAATACCACAATATTATTTCTCGCTTTGTAACTTTTGTAATTGTCGTAATTCTTAATAAACACGCTTTGATAATAAATCTGCATCATAACATTTGGCGACACTGTCAGATTTTTACCTGCTTACTATTATCAATTAAGCACGTCCAAAATAGTTAAGTCATCACAGCCGTTTTCTGTGCCGAAGTAGTCAAGTAGAGAGATATTATGTTAGAGCAGTTAGTTGATATCAACGATGCCATTGAGGTGTACAAACCAGTTTTTAAAGCCCGTGTTGCAGCAGTAGGCGAAGACGGAAATCCAATTTTAGCGAATGAACTTCCTGTCTATGTTCAACCTAAATACCCAGCAGTACCTAAAGGCGCTCTACGCGCTTTCACAGGTGATAGATTAGTAGACAAAATCAGCGTTGAGGATTGGCTTGATAAGCTCAAGTCTATCAGTACTTTCAGTAATTGGGAAATTACACAATATGAAATTGTTTTGCGTAACCACATCACTGGCGAAGCACTCGATCGTATCAAGCCTGCTGATGGTTCAAGCATTTCCAGCATGGCTTGGACACAAATCGTTAAAAACCTGTTAGAACGTTATGGTAGGAAAACTAATGCAGTCCTGAAGAAGCATGAGTTTGCATCACTTAAAATGCAACTGGGAGAGGATATTGGTAGTTTTAGTGGGCGATTCCATATTGCAGCCCGAGAAGCACGCATTCATGATCCAACACAACTCAGAGATGCATTTTGTTTAAAGCTTATGCCATCAGAATTGGCACAATATGTATTGCTACAAAGACCAGCATCAGCCCAAGAGGCCGCTGAAGTAGCTATGTTTCATGTCAGTGTCATGAGTACTATGAAAGCTACGGTGCAAGTTCCAACACCTACTCCAGTACCAAACGCTATTAACGTAGTGCAACAACCGAACAATCCAAACATAAGATGTTATAATTGTAATGAAACTGGACATATAGCTCGCAACTGCCCTAACCAACAAAGGCGTAGACAATATAATAACAGACAACAAAGACCATTTCGGAATTATAATCCTCAGTATAACCGTTACCAACAACGACCAAGACGAGGAAATGGGTTTCGCCGCAGATTCAACAACAGATCAAACCAACGATTCCAAGGACAGCGATCCCGTAACCAACAACAAGGACAATACATACGGATGATTACCAATGAAGGGGAAGACCAGTACTATGATAATGAACCTAATATGTACGACAAATACAATGATGAATTCGAAGAAGACAACGAGAACTATCCAGTTTATATGATCAAATCAGCTAGTAATAGTCAAGCAACATCCGTTCTATCAACATTAGCTACCTTCACAAACAAAACAGGGAGAGTCACTATGGAAACCATTGTAGATTCAGGAGCAGTACGAAGCATATTCCCATACAAAGAAATTGTACAAATGGGGATCACGAAGTTACAACCAACCAAGGCAACACTACAAGGAGCTGGACACGAACCACTTAAAGTAATGGGAACAGTAATGTTTCAAGTTACAATAGGGTTATCAAAACCATGTTGGATTAGATTTATTGTAGTAGATGATTTCGATAAACCACTTATTGGTATGGATACTATCCTATCCATGAAGATAACAATCGATACCCCCAATTATCAATTGATCTTCAACAATAACCCAAACGTCAATGCACCATGCATTCGCAATCAAACGGACAAACAAGACCAAACATTGTTTGTTACACATGAAGTAAAATTACCACCAAGATCATACTCATTTGTTCCTGTGAGAACACGCTCACTCATATCATCAGGAGTGATGATGATTGAACCAGACAAAAGATTCAGCAACATACACGGAACAGCAGTGGAACGGGCAATAGTAATGGTACACGGAGGACACACCGGTATTAAGATAGCAAACTTCTCAAACGAAACAATGGGAGTCTCAAAGGGTTTGAAGATCGCAACTGGGAGCTGGATGCAGTCAAATAGAATTAACGCTATCAGATCAACAGAACTCAAAGAAGCAAAATCAATAATCGACGACTTAAAAGATATGAAAACACTTAGCAGTGAAATCGAAGGAATCAGAGATATGTTTGACTTCTCAAACAGTAATATCAACGCTGAACAAAAGCTACTTCTAATGGCATTTCTCACAAGATACCGTCACCTGTTCATTAAAAATACGAAGCGTCCCCCCAGGTCCAAAATGCCAGCACATAATATTGTAACTGGAGATGCACGCCCAGTCAAGAACCAACCATATCGAGTGTCACCATCTGAAGCAGACTACCTATGGAATCGAATTAACACAATGCTGGAAGATGGTATAATAAGGGAAAGCAATTCACCATGGGCATTTCCAGTGGTAATAGCCCCAAAAAGTGATGGAACACTTCGTTTCTGTGTGGACTACCGAAAATTAAATGGATTAACAAAGAAAGATTCATACCCTATACCACGAGTAGAAGAAGCACTGGACTCGGTTGCAGGAGCTGTATATTTTACTACACTAGACCAACCTAGTGGGTACTGGCATATTGAGGTTGCAGAACAAGACAAACAGAAGACAGCATTCACAACAAAATTTGGTTTATTTGAATTTAACAGAATGCCTTTTGGATTGGTCAATGCACCAGCCACGTTCCAGAGATATATGGAAGTACTTCTTAATGGACTTACATGGAAGTATGCACTAGTTTATATTGATGACATCATCATATTTACTAAAACATTCAACCAACACTTGCTTGCACTAGCATTAATATTCAAACGGTTTGACAAATATTCGCATTCACTCAATGCGAAGAAGTGCAAATTCTGTGTACCAGAAGTTAAGTATCTGGGTCATGTAGTAACTCAACATGGCGTTAAACCTGATAAGACAAAAATAGAGGCAATTGTTAACATGACATCACCTACGAATGTACCAGATTTAAGGTCATTCCTGGGGATATCAAACTACTATCGCTCGTTTGTAGACAAATATACAGAGATCGCGCATCCGCTATATGAGTTGCTTAAATCAGACACGCAATTTAAATGGACACCGAAGCAAGACCACAGCATAGAAAAACTAAAGAAAGCTCTATGCAATGCTCCGATATTGGGATACCCAGATTTTGAACTCCCATTTATACTGTATACAGATGCCTCAAATGTAGGTATAGGTGCAGTACTAGCCCAAAAGAAGAACGGCAATGAATCAGTGATATCCTACTTCAGTAAGAGCTTGAATAAAGCCGAACGAAACTATTCAACCACGGCAAAAGAGTGTTTAGCGGTCATTAAAGCAGCGGAACGCTATAGACCGTATATTGTCAGTAACAAAGTCAGAATAATTACAGACCACGAATCATTAAAGTGGCTGTTAACAACCAAACATGTGCGTCAAAAGTATGCAAGGTGGATCTTTGCACTTCAAGAATACGATTTCACAATCGAGCAACGGGCGGGTAAATTACATGGCAATGCAGACGCATTATCACGACCACCATTTATTAAAGATGCATATAACAAAGAACAAACTGGGTTCAGTATTGACAGACTTAAAGTATGTCAAAGTCACGATCAATTTTGTAGAGATATTACAACATACCTCAAGAGCAAAACACTGCCAAAAGACCAAACAGCAGCACGGAATGTAGCTGCATTATCAAGATTTATGTGGATAAATGACGATGGCATTCTCAACCATATATGGTTACCAACAGTACCAAAAGTCAAAGCCGAAGTATCCCAAATTGTGATACCAAAATCATTAATATCAGAAGTATTGATGAGCCATCACGACAACAATGGCCATTTAGGATTCTTCAAAACCTTCAATTCAATTAGGTCAAACTATTACTGGCCAGGATTTTATAGTCAGATCAAGAAGTATATTGACAGTTGTAAACTTTGCCAAACAAAGAAGATCAAACGAGGAAAACAACAGGGTAAACTAATGCCGATGATTGCCAGTTTCCCTTGGCAACGCCTTGCAATCGATATTGTAGGACCAATGAAAACGACAAGATTAGGAAATAACAGTATAGTCGTTTTCTGTGATTACTTCACAAAGTGGGTTGAAGCATTCGCATGTTATAACCCAACAACAGAAATAATTGCAAAATTACTGTTCGATCGAGTCATTGCTAGATTCGGTTACCCGGAACAGTTACTTACAGACCGAGGTTCACAATTCTTAAGTGAATTAATGACAGATCTGTTAAAGTTATTCAAGATTCGCAAGCTTTCCACAAGCTCATACCATCCTCAAACAGATGGACAAGTTGAGCGATTTAATCATACCCTTGCAGAAATGTTAGGCATATTCTGTGATCAAGAGTTTCAAACAGACTGGGATGAATACTTACCACAATGCTTACAGGCATACCGTACTACGCACCATGTAGCAACGGGAGAAACACCATTCTTTTTAATGTTTGGACGACACCCAAGAAGACCGCTAGACTTAAACGTGATACACGAACAACCAACAACACTGAAGCTATACAAATCACGAATGGTCGAAGCTCTACAAAAATCACATCAATTAGCTAGAACTAAGATGCTAGCAGCAGCAGAGAAAGCAAAGGTGAATCACGATTCACACACAAATGCAATAATATTCAATGTTGGTGATAAAGTTCTGATGTGGCAGTACAACCCCACACCAGGCTTAACAAAGAAACTACAACACCGATGGAAGGGCCCATATGTGGTGTTAAAACGTATCAACGCAAACGCATACAAGCTTAACTTCAAAAGCCAAAGTCGGATGCACAATGTAGTCAGCATAAAATACTTAAAAAAATACAATGAACGAGAAGATAAAAATGTGGAACAGAGCACTATGTACCCACCGTTTAAGGTCAATAGCAAAACAGATGGACCTACTACAAAGCCGCCACCAATAGATTCTGAAGAATCGGACTCAAACGACGAAAATTATGAAATTGAATTTAGAAATACAAAACAACAAATAACAACAGCGCCACCACTACCAAGAGGTGTAGACGATATCGACGTCAACCTTAACAACGGAGAAAATGACTCAGTGGACAATAACGGAGAATTAAGCCAAAGTGAGAGTGTTAGCGGAGAAATTAGTATCTCAAATAGCGAAACAAGCTCCAAAACGAGTAGTGAAGATGACATCAGTGAAGAAGAAGATGAAAATTGGCGAAGATATAAATTACAAAACGCTCCGGTTATATCCGTTAAAAATTCGGATGAAGTTTCTCGCAAGAAAAAGTATTTATCGCAGGGAACGGTAGAATTAAGCGATAATAACACAGAAGATTATTTCGCACCAGATCTACCAATTACTCCACCGCGACGAATTCGTAGGTCACCTAGAACGGCAGGAAGAGCCGACGTGGCGGATACTTTTCAAATAGAACTACAACGGTTACTTACTAAAATGGAAGGTACCAAAACAGATGAACCGACCAACTATAAACCACCAATGTATTCAATTATCGAGGGGTATATCGCAAATACCAACCAAAGAAAGAAACTCCGAAAGGAAGTGAGAACAGCAAACAGCAAACAAGCTCTTATCACTATTGCTAAAAGATGGGCACAAGATAAGAACACTTCCAAATGAAAATTAGAAGCGAGCTTTCAGCAAAATAAGAAAGCTCAAAACAAATCAAAGCATACAATAGTCTGATTAAAACAGACAAACATATATAATTGCCATTTAGTATACATGACGCAATAACAAATCACTGAACCCAACAACGAGAGAGAGAATATAATTTAATTAAAATACAAACAACATGGAGCACCTCTGGAGAACTGAAGTATCAACAATCACCGACGATCTTACAAACAACCCATCCTTACCTATCCCAGCCATTGATCTTACACCTGGGAGTTTCAGTGCCAACGCAATGAAAGCTATACATGAGCTTCTTGCGCAAATGGTTCAAGACCTTGTTTTAAGACGCTGTGAAGCCGAAACCATCGTAGCTTTTTGTACGACGGTACCACGCATGATTGTTATCGCTCAAGCACTCCAAACGCGCCAATCTTCGATCGCACGCCGTACTTATCTGCTGGGCCTTCTCAACGCTCCAAGACCGTATTTTCAAGAGAGTTCACCTTCGTATCACCCAACTTCGCCAAATTACAGTGGGTGCGACTCGCCAGTCAACCATGACATGATAGACCATACTGCGATCCATTATGGTGATGATGTTTCAATGGACGTCGATCAAGACGTCGATTTTGGGGATAATGAGTCTCTAACAAGTATTAAGTGTCCGGTGAACAGAAATGCGCCTTCTCCTGTTCCTACACTTAAGATGCCGCGTTTTGAATCTTGCTTAAGTACCACCGACAGCGACGACCCTCAAGAACAACCAATGGTCACTACCAATGCTGATGGTACTATCCACGTCGATTTCAACAGCGGTTTCAACAACGTACCTGACTCACCTGATTATGAAATGATTTGCTCATCTGATGAAGAAGTTGATGATTTTATCCCTGAAGAATACTTCTACAATCTAGACTAATCCAGACGAGGAGGAATGTTAAGTTGTACCTAACTTAAGATTCGTATCTTCAGCGAAGTCCCTTTTCTCTTTCACTGAATCAAATACCACAATATTATTTCTCGCTTTGTAACTTTTGTAATTGTCGTAATTCTTAATAAACACGCTTTGATAATAAATCTGCATCATAACAGTAACGATAAGTTAGATGAGAAGTCTCGAGGATTGGATTCATTGAATACTTAGAGTATTCACGTGCTTAGAGAGACTCCGTGTGTATATCGCTATCTAGCGATTGTATGTGTTTAAGTGTTTGTAGATAGATAATAAATTAGTTACCACATAAGTCACAACTGTTCGTTACATTCCAAAATGACAAGAATATTTTAAACAGTAGCTAATTTCATTAATACGTTTGTTTCAAAGCGCTTTCGGTGGACGCCATTTTATGTGTTGCTTTTGCTTGGCTAATATTTACGCCTCAAATTTGTACCGATAGTCGCCAAGTTTCAAGAGTAGTAAAAACGTGGTCACTAAATATTATAAACCAATCGCAAGTTTTCACCAGTAGCACTACTTAAATCTATAGTAAACAAAATATGAAGCCAACCAGCGCATTCTTTGATGAGATCCCTGTTGAGGTTATTGTTCATGTTCTACAGTTTGTATCCATGTTAGATATGCGCTCAGTAGTACGAACATCTAAAATATTGTCTAAAATAGCAATAAATCACTTGAACTATGCATACAGAGGAACTATTGTTATCAAGACACGGAGAAAGCTTAAAAAATTATTCAACAAAGCACCATATCTCATCAAAACAAACTTACTTATAATAGATTTCCCAATAAAACAAAAGCATCTGAAGTTCTTACAAGGTGGTTATGCTCTCAAACTTAATCAGCTTGATAGGAGTATTGACTTTACTGGCTTTGACATAAACAGTATTGACCTTTCTTTGTGTGATGAAGTAACAGATGATCATCTTAAACAACTTGCTGGTATTCATAGAATTGTACTGTGCTATCGGTGTGTGACAAGCAATGGTATTAAGCAACTTGCTGGAGTACATACAATTAATTTACGTGGCTGTGATAGTGTGATAAATGCTGATGGTATCAAAGCATTGGCTGGCGTTCATACAATTGGTCTTGCTCGCACCAGTGTTTCAGATGAGGCTATTAAAGCATTATCTGGTGTTCACACAATTGACTTAAGTCGTTGTAGACTTATCACAGATAAAGGTGTTAAAGCACTAGCTGGTGTTTATGCTATTGATTTAAGCCATTGCCGGCAAGTGACAGACGATGGCATTAAGGCTCTGGCAGGGGTTAAAATAATTAAGTTAAATTATACCAACGTTTCAAGTGCTGGTATTAAAGCGTTGGCTGGGGTTCATAAAATTGAGCTAATGAAAACATGTGTTGTAGATGATGGTGTTAAAGCTCTTGCAGGAGTACATACTATTTGCTTAGGCTCTTGTACAAATGTTACAGACGATGGTGTTAAAGCATTGGCGGGTGTTCATACGATTGACTTAAGCCATTGCAAGCATATTACAGATGAAGGTGTTAAAGCTCTGGCTGGTGCTCATAGTGTTGATTTAAGTTGTTGTCACCGCTTGACTGATGAGGGAGTAAAGGCATTGGCGGGAGTTTATAGTATTAACCTTGAAGGAACTTTGGTAACAGATGAAGGTGTTAAAGCGCTGGCTGGTGTTTATGCAATTAGTTTATATCATTGTCAAAACGTGACCGATGAGGGTGTTTTGGCACTAAAAGGCGTTCGATCACTTGATGTAGCATGCACGTCAACTTCTAAGAATATCTATAAGTCTCTTCCAGGACTTAACAAACACTATTATGAGCATATTGCGTTTCCTTTATTCAACATTACTATCTAACAATATTCAACACCTTCCACTGTTGATGTTTGTAAATTTGAGATACTTATTGATGATGCTCGTCAATCAGTGGTTGAGTGTAGCGTCAGCAAACACGGTATCAAGTCAGAAATGTAAGGTTCTCTTTTAATAAAGCTCAGCACTCCATTGAATGTTCAAGAACATGAGTAGCTAAGTCAACATGTGCTAACTGATAGATTTACAGTGCAAACGTGGACTGTGTAGTATGTTGGCAAAAGGTTATTTTAACGTAGAAGTTTTGATGCATCTTTGTGACTACCCAAACTGAATATTGTGCAAAATCGATAAAATGGTTTCACTGAAGATATTTTAACGACCTTACTTAAAAACACAATTAAGCACTTGACAATTACAAAGGCTTTGCGCTACATACCACAATGGCTAAAAATGATCCTTTTGGTAACAAAGCCGTATCCGTTACTCAACAGGAGTATGATGACAACCAGTTTTCGCCTAATCTAATCGGAATGACAGCTGTTTTTGCAGCAAATGGCGGTACATTGCTTTACACGCGTGAGGATGGTCGTTCCAGGACTGTTGAATTAACTACGAAAGAATTAACACTACAATACCATTCCTCAAGCCACGGCACAGTGACGCTATGTTTACAGTACCCAGAAGGTGAAAGTATTATCTCTGGCCCAGGGGTAAAGAGAGACACGGCTGCGGAGAAAGCCAACGTTGTAAGTAACATAGTGAAAGCAAGGCGGTTCGCAGACGAACTGATGATTGCAGCGGAGCTAAAAAAAGAATTTACGAAAGAAGGAACAAAAGCATCAAAAGAAGATCTGGTACTCTGGATTACTTTTCTTAAAACTCTTGAGCTTGATTTCATGCTTGCTATTTTGTACTATCCAAAATTAGATGACGTGCCTAATGCTGATGATGTGATAAACGAGTTTGACATTCATAAATGGTTAGAAAATGTAAGCCTGTGATAAAATAAAGCTGATGTGTACTATTTGTTTGTTGTTATGGAGTGAAAGGAAATCCAGTGTGGTACGTGGAAATCGATCGCTGAGTTTATTGAGGCTGAGGCTCAACACATGCCCAACAAATAATTCACTCAATCTTCTAGTACTTGGGAAGAATAGATATTCAGGAGCTGTGAATGCATGAGAACTGTTGTACAATAATGGCGCCAGCATCATGGAATGGTAACCGGTTTGGATAGTGGCAACAAAAAGGTCCGCTCTTTGTAATTGAGAGTACAAGCACCATTGAAAGGTTGACAAGTGATGGCAGAACTCCTTTACAATATCTTCGTGTTGCAGTAAGTTCATGGATGCTTGATTAAACTTTCTGGGTAGTAACTCAAAGTTGTGGATAGTAAAATTAGTTGACATGTGACTGATCCGGCACATGGGTCAAAATAAGTCAGAAAAAAAACCATGTTTAACCAAAACTACTTCGAAGTGTATGAACAACGCCACAATATCTAAGCCGTTGCGAATACAGTATGTTAAAGAGTTTGTTCAAATTACAAATGATGAATACGGGCTATTATCATTTCGAGAGTACTCAGAGTATATAAACGGCGTGGATGATTCGCTCATATCTTCAGAGCAACCTTCTAACCCAGAAACGTTAAAAAACCTGTGGTTAGTAGTAGATTGGCCCATACGTTATAACATTGTATGTACAGGAGCATGGCGGACATAGATAACGATTTACACTTAAATGTTGACGAATATGTACTGTTTCGCTACATTATGCGTTATATGCACATAAACGCTCAAGAATTACTCCCATTAGACATTCCAAAAAGTTTGCTGCTGTCTGTTCCATCAAGAGGTCCGTTTCGAAAAATTCGCATAAAACTCTTAGAGCGTTAAGTTGACTTGTCTTACCAGCATCCTGGCAGCCTTCAAGCTTATTTCGGTTATCAGCGCTTGCGTGCGTTAAATACGGCATTGATATGTCTAATCTGGCGTTTGGTGTACAAGTAAGAGGCAACATTGTCAAACAATTGTAACTATTTTATAGGAGCAAGTTATAACGTTACTAGCTCGCCATCGTAAGCTAGAGCTTTGCCATTTACACCTATTTAATCCCAGCGAGCTTTGTCTCGACCTCAAACGCTTAGAAGGCGTCTACAATTCGAAAGGTACTCATCGTAAAGTAAACAACATTTTGTCACGTGCTTGCTTTTTTTTGTTCAGAGAACCACAACCTCACCCTTAAAGCTTGTAATACGTATTTTAGATGTAACAAAGGCTTTATATAGACTTAAACACGCTTCAAAGTACTTGACAAGTCTGTCACTTGTGTGGTTTGCAAAGACATTTGGCGATTCACCTTTTGTTGATGTGAAGCCATTGGGTAGTTTTACAAAGCTGAAAGAATTAATTATTCGAGCTGAAAGCGGACAGTATTTTGATAGCAATCTTAAACCGCCAAAGGTGACAGATTTTATGCCTCCTATGAGATTCTTAAAGGGTTTTTTTTGTAGGTTGTGAAAACGTTAAATTGTCAAGCGCTTTCACACTTGGTATCACTTACAAAGTTGACACTTCGTTATATGCATATTGAATCTATTGATTTTGGTTTCCTGAAAAACTTAACAAACTTACAGGAGCTCAAAGTATCAAATGGTGAAACATACATTCATAAACTGGTTTGTTAACTTTTTTTTAGTACAATGGCGTGTACCTTACGATGCTTTAAAACCTCTTGAGTGTTGCACTAATATAACTTCGTTGAGTTTGGAACTAAAAGAAACAAATAGTAAAGTACTTCAGTGTCTTAAACCTCTTACACAAATAACTTCGTTGGTTCTTTCTGAGTCATTATCCGATGATTATGGTACGAAAAAAAAAAAACCAACAGAAAGTTTGTGTTGTCTTGGTTCTGTTTTTGTGGATTAATGATGTTGTTATAGGTCTTTCTGTTGTTGCGGAATTAATTAATCTCACCAAGTTATCGCTTTTTAACAGCACAAGTGTTGACGACAACACTGTTATTCACTTGACAAGTTTAACCAACTTGCAGTACATAACACTCTGTCAAACTGCTTGTGGTAACATTGGTTTCCTTGCTTTGACAAAAGTCCTTACAAATCTGACATCACTGGATATTATGAATGCACCTATCCGCGGTGTTGAAGCTTATGAACACATGTCACGCTTGAAGGTACAAAATAAGGACAACTCACCTCATACTCTTTATTTCTGTTGACTTTTTTTAAGCACCTTAAAGTATTCTCAGCAAGTGTTGGAGTACAACCCTTTCTTAATCCAGGACCGACCAGGGAACGGCATATGGGTGATAAAGAGTTAAAACCGTTTCGATCCATTGGAAAACTAGAACGGGTCGATGTATCTTGTTGTAACTTAACTGGTACATTACGTTGCCTTTCTCCTTCATTTTTTCGATGAAACATTAACATAATTGGTTATAGAGGACAGTAGTGATATAATTACATCATGGGTAAATCTGACCAACCTGAACTTGGCCGATACCAGTTTTGGAGACTTGGGTGTTGCAGAATTGAAATCCTGCCGGAATCTACGAGTTCTTAGTTTGAGAGCTGTGAGCAATTTAGGACCTGAAGGATGCAAGCATCTTTGTGAAATACATACTCTAAATAATCTTAATATATGGCGTACAAACGCTGGAGATGAAGGTATTGCTTATCTTGGACGACTCCCTGCTCTTAAAAAGATTTTAATTGCTGAATGTGGTGTAACAGATAAGGTGCATCTTTACTTTAAAGACTAGTTCATTTTCTCATAAATTTTATTGTTAGGGATTATGTAACTTTGTTTCTGGAAAGTGTAAGGATACACTAGAGATGTTGCAAATATTTAGCTCACCTGAGATTACTCACAGAAGTGTGGTGAGGTAAAGATTCATGAACAGCTGTCCTTTTTTTAGTTTGTTTCATAACTTCGTGTCTAGGCTCTCCCATCTTACAAGTTTGACAACTTTGGACATAAGGATAAAGGATTTAGTACCTAGAGTAGTTCCGATATTCGCATCACTACCAAAGTTAAATGTATGTCATAAAACTTTTAAAGTTATTTTCTCTCTTTTTTTCCTTGGTTTTTGTGCACCTTTTTTGGTAAATACTGATGAGATTTGCGTAGCATCTTTGTCTCTTGAAATGTAGAAATTTGTCTGAAGTTGACTTAGAACCTCTCCTAAATCAAGACAAATGGAAAAAAATAAGATATGGTGCCAAGGATTTACTTACTGTGTTCTATACGTACTGAATAAAATTAAGCTTGATTTTAAATACAAGAGTGCACTATAGCCAAGGTTCTCAGCACTTCAAAAACTTTATAATAGAGATCTTTCGTTTAATAACTTGGACGGCAACCTTCCTAATTGGATATACAAATTCTCATTCTTGTATGATTGGTAAAGGAGACATTTTTACAAACATAAAGTTTCTTAGGAGATTTCTCTTTACCCACTGGAACTTTGCTTAAGTCTGTTCAGAGTGCGTTAATTTGAATGGAAATATAACTCACAAACGTATCAAAAACATCCCAAATTGCAACATTCCATTGGTGTACAGCGATAATCAACACAAAGTGTGCCACTCTAAATGGTACGTTGTATTAGTATTACTGGCCATTACCCAAGATTCAACTTTAATGAGAATATTCTCATCACTTTCCACGTGCTCCGAAACGACGGAAGATGGTTCAAGACTACCAAGAGCAGTCACGATATCTTTATTACTTGTTGTGGTTGTTACTATGATTGCTTGTACCATCTGTAAACACGCCACGGATAGCTGCTGTGCATGCCGCAGCACCATGCTTGGTGACTTTTAAAACTGAAACGTCCCTGAGATTACAAAATGTGTGTAAATGATTTTCATATTCGATACTTTTAAAGAAATAAATTTAGCTAGACGTTCCATTCTGTTGTACAATACATAAGTTTGTTAAGGACAAAAAAGAAGCAATCCAATAACTTAATTTCCCAACGTGCAACCAAAACAAAGATTACAACCTGGAGATTTATTGTTTGGTGCCACGTGGTTTACAGCAATGTACTGTCTACAATTGTAGCGTATCAAAGCCGCTGCTATTAAACTACTTTAATTTGACACGTACTAAACCTTCACAATAGCAAGCACAATCCAATAAAAAGCAAAAGATAGCTGTACAACAAAATTGTTGAAAAAGTGTTTCTATTGTGTTTTTACAAAGTTGTCAACCACCTTTGTACCATTATCATAAGTCTCCATGTTAGTCAATTCGCCTTTTTTATTCCATCGCTTATACAGTCCATTCCGTTGGCCTTTGGCAAAAAAGCAGTGCACCTTCAATAAAAGTTGAGTTTAAAAAACAAAACAACATTTACCTGCAACTGGCCATTAGTATGCCAAGTCTTATGCTCTCCTTCTAGCTTATCTTTTTTATAAAATGAGTGCTCAAATAGCTTGCGTTTAATCCATTGTTTGTACTCTACCTTTTCTCCGTTTACATAACATGATACAGAATATAAGTCACCCCTGCGAATCCAACGTTTGAACTCACCATGCCTTTTACCGTTCACAAACTGTCCTTGTAGCTCCAAGTTACCATTGGCATACCACTTTGTATAATTTCCAGAAAGTTCTCCATGACTCCAGTAAGCTTTGATCAATACTTCTCTGTTCTTTCGCAAAAACATAGGGAGTTGGGATAAATTAATACGAACTTCAGCGAACCATTCTATATTTAGCCATTTCCCGTGTTTTTTCAAATCCTTATCAAACCTTGATGTTGTTGCGCTGTATTTTGATAGTATAGGCCATTTTAGATACGTTTTTAAGTCTAAATCCATAATACAATGATGTACCTCCACCGGAAGCTTTAAAAGTAAGCAAGTGTCTAAATCTGAAGAAGGAACCTAGTACAATTAGAATGATACCTGATTAAAGCGATATTGTTGCGTCTTACCGCCATTGGACTCTGTCCTAGTTAATTTTTGTCTTCTAATGTTGTAAACGCACACGCACTAACAATCAAAGGTTATGGTGCAAACTGGTTTTACTTGAAATGTACTTAATACAGTTAAGCGCTGTAAAACAAACAAAACGTTGCGTTTTACAATGAACTGCAATGGTAACGGATTTAATAACTCTATGAATGAATGTGTTTGCTTTGAATTCTTCACTGGTACGGCCGATAAATAAAATCAAAAAAAAAAATCACGTGATCATCACTACGTTAGTTAACGAACACCAAGAACCAAAAAGAAGGTTTTTGTTGTTTTTTGACAACCTATAATCATTTCGTACTATTTCGTATTTAATACTATCCGCTTTAGGTGCTGATTGCCAATTAAGTATATCTGATGTGCTAGGTAAACATTACATCCTTTCATTCCAAATTATTGGTGCATCTCTGTGGGGAATATTCTTTTTCGTCATTTCTGGGTTTCTCTACGCGCGTAGACCTCTAAACTTGACTTTATTGCACGTGATACAATTTTCAACAATCTTTGGCGCAATAATCGGTACCTTTACTTTTAAAGTCACGTGATAGTCTATTTATACGCGACATGATGATTTGTGACACTTTATTATCTAGTCAGAGTAGTATGGTTTGGATCTGATCCCTTCTCATTAAACCACATTATTCCGTTCTATGTTGACGCAATTCTTCAAGGTTTAGGGGTTTCTCTTGTGTAAGTTCTTAAAATTCAATAGCATTGTATTACTTGGCGCACCATTATCATCAAGTCAACTTCTTTGATGGCTTTGTGATGTTGTGCGAAACGAAAACTAATACTCATTTAACCAAATTGATGTACTTTTTTGAAGGTTTTCTACCTGGCTGCTTGGTTTGGCACGTTATTCTTTTGCGCTCCATGAACTCTATAATGAGAAGTTTGGCTTTTTTACTGTTTTAGCTGGAGTATTTCTCTTCATGTGCATCTGCATCACTGGCTCTGAACTTGCTTTTTATATTTTACAAGTATCAATACCAGAAGTTAAACTAGTGAATTCCATCAACTATGGTATTACAGCACTGTATGTAGGTATATGCATTTTGATGGGAGGATTCGTTGCTTTGAAGGTTATGTGTATACCACTGCAGTTTAAAGAAAAGCCACCACAATCAATGTCAATCGTTAGAAAAGTACGGACTAACTAAGCTCACTTTTTTGTTGTCCTTATCACCCTTTTAGTTATTTGTCTTTCTTGTACTTGGTTGTTTCTTTGCTATATGTGGCGTAGTAACGCTGATATTACTATCAATAAGGAGCACAGTCAAGGTTCTATCACAAGGAAGTGACAAACACGTGTTGATTTTATCTTTCATATTCCAATGCGGTATAAGAATAGGAGAATGGGGATTATGTTGCACTGATGGATTGATGCAATTCTGGAGTACGCATAAAGCTAGAAGGGATGACTTTACGTATTCTGGATTATCGTATGTATCTACGAATTCCCTTGAAGGCCGGTACAATATAGCAAGGACACAATAAAAGTATATGAGCCATTTAAATGTTCGAGTGAAATTATCCTATATCGCACAACGCTTAGGAATAAGCTCTGTTGCAGTTAAACCCATCAATACTAGCATCTGTAATGACCTATCAGCGAAATTTGCTCAGGCTATTTATTAAAACAATAATCTCAGATTTCAGTGGCACGTGCTGGACATTGTGTCATCTATACCTGTCCAACGTTTAGGCAGAGATACTTTCAGTTCTCAATACGGTACACAAGTAGTCATCTTAACCTACAGTTTCGTAGTGGACAACAGTGTGCTGAAAATTGATGTTAACTTCAACATAAAAAAAATAGGGCGAATCAATTAATGAAATCTGCGAACACGTTTGCAAAGAGAAGCCAAACCATTCGTATACTTTTCTTCATATTTTACCTGAAACATTCCGGAATTTCATTACTAACTTCTCTTTGCCCTTTTACAAAATTAGAAAAATACTCTTTCAATTGCACTTATTCTTATACCTCAGCCGTGTACGGCACAGCAAAAAGAAGCTAAAAGTAGGGAACTTCCAGAACTTGCAGAAGTTCCAGACATACAAGGGATTTGACCTGAAATAACGATATTTTGTGTTAGGTAAACCAGATTTTTCGAGACGGTTTGTGAACATAGGTAGCCTTTTGCAACTCTGCAAGCTATACTATACCATTAGTGTATCCTTATGGAGTACTTTACGTGAGCATAAGTGCAAAAAGTCACGTGCATGCTACAAATTGGGAGTGGCCTTAGGCTTAGCGATAAAATAAAATAGTACTCACTATTTCAGGTCAAATCCAAGAAACGCGGATTGGCCTGCTAATAAAGCCACTCCGTTGTTGGGTTATCAATGACCATTTACAGAGCGGTTACAGCAATTATAGCGCTTAACCAAGTAATTGGCACGTACAGCGTTTGTTTTCCAAAGCAACCATTTCAACAGTACCTAGTCGCTATGGCTATGTTTTCAGACCCGCAGTTCAATGTATTTAGAGACGCCAGCCAACTTACAAATCAATTCAACTCTATAGTTGCTGCAGATGTTACTTTCGGCGTCTACAACGATATTGCATCATATTTCTATGCTTTTGAAGGTTCCCAAATTGTAGTTGTGCAAATCTGATTAAAATAGGATCAAGCAACACGTCAATAGATGTAGCCTCGCCCAGAAGTGCGTATAAATTGTTTGAGTCAGTTCAGCAAGAGACAACTAACAAACCAAAAAGAGTTCTTCAACGGCACGTCCAACGGTGTTGGGTTTACCGACACTGTTACTGGACCAATCCTAGCGCATGGCAACAGAAAAGTAATATTCGTTTTCATAGCCGAAAACGGAATGCTCTCGTACAGGTTTATAAGTGCAACGGACAACATTACTGTGCGTTTTGTTGCTTTTTTTTTAATCAAATCTGATTGATTGCGTAGCTGCCGTCAGTCATAGATGAAGGTGATGTAGAAGAGGTAATAGCTAGTACACCTGATATTGCATACTACGTATCATTTGATAAAGCAGAATTCCAAAGTAAGTTATTATTAAAATTGAATATCTATAGCACGTGGTTTCTAATTTCCGAGTTCAAAAAGTGCTTGTCAGTTTACCTACTCTCGTTCTACCAGATGTCTTGTAAATTTGATATTTTACATACTACATAAGCGCATTTTAGCTCACATACTATAGATAGAACGAGAGCGTGTTTTTTACTCCACATTGTTTTTTTTTTGTACTTTTTTTAATTCTGAACAGGTACTGGAAAGGAAAGATTTCTTCTTGACGTAGAATTCCCTTCAGACGATTCTTATATGTACATAATAAGTGAAGGATCCCCGCTTGAGATACTCACATTCAACAGAAGTACTAAAAGAACTTACCAACAAAATAACTAACTTTGTTTTACTAAGCGATTGCAGCTATTAACTACCAGTACAGTATAACCAGTATGAATACCCCTGGATGCTTTGTAAAGATTTTAGTACTAGACCTTGCTGTTGAGCACGTCATAGGTAACGCTAAAGTAGATGCAAACACATCCAAGGTACTTACTATTGAAAAAATAGTTGATTGTTCAACTTCTTTTTTAATCTTTGCAATAAAAAACAACCCTACAATTACACGCTCCCGAAGAGTTTATGAGTTGATGGGCATCCTTTTATCGTAGACTAACAAGGATAAAGACCAAAAAAAAACAATTTGCTTTACTCTGCGACAATGCTAACCTAGTTCGAAAAGGTTTTTGGTGATGGTTTTCTCGCTCATGCAAACACCCTATCAGGTGTTGTAGCATCAATAAATATAAACAGTATATCTACTACATCCATTAATGATACATTATACACTATTGAACCTAATGGTGTTGACAAGCTGCTATATCTTTTCAAGTCATTAGTAAATTGCTCCAGTGATCAAGAACCTTTTTCATCAAGTACAAATATTACGTTAAGTATACCCACACTTGAATCTGAAGTATCTGCTATTATTGCAATGGAAACAGCGATAAACGCAGATTTATTAATTGTGTATGTGGATACTCCATCAGAAGTAACAATACGTGCTTACAGTGTACGTCAAAACAATTTACAATACAAAGTGAAACCTTTGTTGGTTCTAACTTTATGACGCTAGGATACTTCTGGAATGTTCCTCGCACCAACATATACAACTGCTGTATTAAAAGAAACCGCTATGAAGAAGATTACAGCTACTTTTGATCCAGTTGAGTGCGTAGTGACAGTACGTACTTAAGCTAAACTCTGTTTGTTCTTCTTTTTACATTATTTTTTCAACGGCCAGCTTCCTTCTTCTCTTTTCCCACTTTGTTCATAGGTTCTTGTATTGTTCGTTGATGATACAGCTGATATTATATTTTATAATGAAACGTG
>JALMLS010000427.1:0-28943 GCA_038496445.1 Trichosphaerium sp. ATCC 40318 | reverse complement strand
ATCTCTAAACGGGGGTTGCGCTTTTGTTTGTTTTTTTTGTTTTGCGCATTAATCTACATGCTAGAGATTGCCCTAGCCCTAAGAGGCCTGGAAACACCATTTTGCTTTTTTGTTTTCGCATCAGGTGTTATCGTTTTTCGACGTTTTGTATCATTCGTATTATTTTCCTTATTATTATCACGTGTCGTTAACACATCAATAGCTGATAACTTACGTTTTCGATCAAAGCTAGGTGACGACTACAGAATAAGAATAAGACAAAAAGAAAAAAAACGTGTCGTGCACAAGTCATGAACATGACCGGCACGTTTTTTTTTTTGAAAAAAAAAAAAAAAAAAAAAAAAAAGCTCATACGTTCAATCCTGTGCCACGTGTTTGTTGCTGTCGCTGACGTGCTGGTGTTCTTTGTAGCTTTTTGCCGTGGACCCAAGGATGATTAAGTGCTTGAGGCGCTGTCAATCGTGTACGTGGTTCAATGTCGAGCAATCTTCGGACCAAATGTATAGCTTCTTCTGAAACACCTTCCCAATAAACTAAAAGCAAAAAAAAAAGTTAGTACACGGTCTCATATCATATTTTTGACGTACTGGAGTCAAAGTCATACATTCCACAACAGATTTGTTTAAAAAGTGGTACTTGTTGGCTATCACTCTCTTCAAATGGTAGACAACCAGATAATCTAAAAAGAGGAGCTGTTAGACATCACAGTCAAAATCAGAAAAAAAGAAAGAAAAAATTATCAAGGCTCTGGGTTTGTTTGTTTCAAAAAGTACGTACAATACATATAGAATAACACCTAAACTCCACATATCTACACCACTCTGGTAGCCAGTATGTTTTTCAGGTAAGTTGCCAATATGAATGATTTCTGGGGCTAACAAAGAAAACACTGATTAGAAAACTGAAACCGTTAAGTTTACTTTAAGCCATCCTACTCACCAACGTATTGTGGAGTACCACATAGAGATGTCATATGTTTAACAGTGCTAGTCATACGTGCTAAAATAGAGTAAGAAATTGTAACAAAATGTCACGTGATAAAAGACTGACCTAATCCAAAATCCGATATTTTTATGTTTCCGTGTTTATCAAGGAGAATATTCTCTGGCTAAAAAACATAAAATGTCAATGTCATTCAAAATAAAGTATCACAATACCTTTAGATCACGGTGAACGACGTTATTGGTGTGTAGATAGTTTACTGCCTTTAGCATCTGTGTGAACAATTTACGAACTTCAGACTCTGTATATAGATGACCTTCTGCTATTTTTTCAAAGAGCTCACCGCCAGTAACACTTGAAAGAAAAAATAAGCATAATAAGAAATAAATAAGAAAGCAAGCCCAAAACAAAAAAAAAAAAAAAAACTACTACTCGCGTAGTACGCGTAAAAAAAAACGTAGTCCGCGTAGATGAATTATTTCGCGTAGATGTAAAGCTATCAGAGGAGAAATTCGAAAAAAATGAGCGGTTTGGCTTCTTTCATGAGATTGAACGTACAGTTCGAGGACTATGTACAAATGATCCTTTGTATCGAAAATCTCTTGGTACTGGATAATATTAACATGTTTAATCTTCTTTAGAATCTCGACTTCTCGAAGTATTTGCATCTTTGTCTTCTTCATATTCCAAAATTTCTTCTTGCTTATAATCTTAACAGCCACGTGCTTTCCTGTTTTTTTGTGTATAGCATGCTTTACTGTACTAAAATTTCCTCTAAAAATATACACTTAGTGACAAACAACAGATAGCGGTCGAGTAGCACAAAAAACTTTAAAAAAAATCTAACGACTAGTAACGCACATAACGGTTAAAAAATACTGAAAAACTTCAAAAAAAACCAACAAGTTTTTTTTTTTGAAAAATCTCGGCACTGATGCACACATTTGCTTAAATAACGATAATTCTTACCTTCCTAGTATCTCTCCTACGCTGTAGACATCAAAAATCTCATCTGCCTCCTTCCCCTTGACTTCAAGAGACAAATCTTGAAAAATGTACGACATGAAGTCTACAACGGTGAGTAAATACAAACCCGCTATAACAACAAAACAATTTCAAAGCGTATTTTGGATTTTAACGCGCGCCAAAAAAATAAAAACGCAAAAAAGCAAAAGAAGACGTTACTGGGAGTTTTTCATGTCTTCCGACATTTTTGAGATGGTACATTGCGCTTGTGAACTTTTTGCGGGCTTTCAAAAAAAAAAATTATTTGTGTACGCGAATGAGCTTTTGGTGTCTAGTACCTTCTGTATCATCGTTGCTTGTTACGAACGTAATCTTATCGCCGTTGCGTAATTCTACACGTTTGTGCTTTCCCAATTTATTGCCATTGATGAAAGTGCCGTTAGAGCTTTTTTTGCGGTTAGCGAGACATAATATAGGATTTGGAAAGAATGCTCGCTTGAGTCTGCAATATTTTTGAATTTAAATATTTTTAAATTTTGGAACCGTCCAATTGAAGAGGTTTAGGTAACGTGAATGAGGGATGGTAAAGTGGCTGTTTAGCGCGGTTTTTTTTGAAAAGTACCTTAAATCTTCAATATAAAATGATCCTTTGGTAGCACTGACAGGATCAGAGCCTGCTCTGTACAATTTACAGTGTTTACCAGAGATCTGAGGTTCTTCGAAAACAACGTCGCATTCGGGTCTACGACCGAGTAGCAGCTCTTTATCAGGTAGTAGAAGATTGGAGTACTAAAAAAAAATTAATTTAGCCAAACACAAGCGCTACAGGGTTAATTTTCAATTAGCGGATAAAAAAACCCGCTGTGTGGTGTCCCAGTGCGCCTACCTTAGGGTTTTTAGATACTAAACAGCCATAGTAGTCGTTTAAACTCGCTTGAGAGTAAGGCTGTGTAGAAGGGAAGCTCTCGGTCAAATTATCATCCATGGAGGCCATTTGCGAGTATTGATCAACTCCCAAGCAGTTTACCGCTAGATACTTTTCGAATTTTTGAAAATAAAAAACACTTCAAATTTCTGGTTTCCAAAGTTGGCGGGAGAATTATTCTTAAACCTACTGCAAGGTAGCACTTTTTGTAACGTTGTTCATCACTCGGTTTTCAAAAAATGTACGTTGGTAGCTCATTTTTTTCAAGCCCATACAATAACTATGCAACTTCATGCAAAGCCACCCTGGCGCGTAATTCTCGGGACAACCAAACTTTCTAGAAAGGAAAAAAAAAACTGAGTGGCACAATTTCACACCTTACGCGGCTACACCAGTCTTTATGACTTTTACGATGTAAAACACTCGCTTCGGGGTTGATTTTTTTGCTAAGCTTAGTTCAGAGTTATCCTGAACAACGGGACTGGCCCAAGTGTGCAACAGTGAAGAAAAAAAAAGGTGTTTGTTTGTTGTTTTATTTTTTAGGCATAGTGACTTTGTCTACGTTTGCAGTTGTTTGTATGAGTCCGTATAGGGTCAAAGAGGAATCCAGGAGAGAAGGACCAGACAATCCAGCTACAGATAAGTCTAAATATTCCTTCAACTGCTGTTTTTTATCCTCCTCTTTTGTAAAATTTGGCCATAGTTGACGTTCAATCAACATACGTTCTAATGATTCTTGCTCTAATGGATTATTTGATGCGTTTGGTTTATTGAGAGTATGATGGCAAGCCTAAAATCACATTATTAATGCGGTATGAACAAGTGCAGTTGCACAAAAAAAAACCAAAAAGGAAAAAAAGCAGAATTAGCCAGTTGAGATGGTAGGTTACCTGATCAATATCACGTAATTCGGTATGCCCTCTTTTAAGAAACTTTACCATAAGATCTTTTGCAGGAATTGGTTGTGCTTGTCTATTTGAGTCATTTAGAAACATGAAAAAAGACAAATACAAAAACCCTCTAAGAAGGTGCTTCCTTCAGGCTTGTACGTACCTCATCGACATGGAGATGGCAAACAATTGTGAGAGTGATAAATCTGTAAGAGATATTGCGTTTAGAGCGTCCGCACAATCCAGGATTTCCTGTTGTGTTGCAGGCTGCTTGTTTTCGGCCTAATTGTCGATATGTTAAACAAACCTTGAACTTGGGAAGGGGTTATTATGCATACATTTGTGATTATAGCGTCCAATTTATCTCCTACTTCTTGGCTTACTTTATTATCTGATATGTTCTTTTTATTGATATCACGTAATGTCTGAGGGAATGTTTTGATAAGCTCCTTCTTCCTCAAAGCGTCCCTGAGAACAAGCTTTTTGAAGAATTTTGCATCCCAAAGAACAGTCGGTAACATTTCAGGGAATACAAGCCAAAAAAGAGGCGTGACATAACCAACAATAGGAACACAAAAGATCAAGATAGGTGTACAGTACTAAGATAAAGCAAAATAAGCAAAAACCAAAAAGACATCAGTGAGAGAAGAATTAAGGCAAAAAAAAAAAAAAAAAGTTGCAAAGTTTTTTTTTGTCACGTGACATACCAACACATTCAATCTTGATGTCCTGATGAGCTCAAGAGCATTTAGTGTGAGTACTTCACCTAAACAAACATATAAGTTTTAAGGTTCTAGAGCAATTCACGTGAGAAGTGATGGTCGATGAGTTTACCTAAACGTCTTTTTTGGTGAAGTTCATTTGACAAAATGGCGTCTTTGTAAATTTGTTTAACGCCTCTTACAATGTTCATTGTACTCTGTTTAGCGTTCTCAATAAAGCCAGCAATACCAGAAGCGTTCTTTGCCTGAACTCGCTCGGATTTCAGTCTCATTTGGGAAACTGGCATAATACTACGCTTAGCGACGACTGTATATGTTGAGTTGCGTATTACTGCTTTAGATGATGCATAGCGAGTTGTTGAACGAAATCCTGTATTAATTACTCGATTAGACAGTTTACGCTTAGGTAAAGAGCTTTAGTACCTTTTACTAACATTTCGCGATTGTTCAGGTTTATCTCCGGTACAAGTCTTGTTTTCTTAGTATAGTGTTACGCAGTAGTGAGTTTCGGCGTAAACAAGTGAATAATGTCGCTATTCCCATAAGCGAGAAACAAAAAAGGCTTAAGCACAAAAACAGCTACCTATCGATGTACACTACAGAGTAGGCGTAGAGAATGCGGTCGCGTCGTTTGTTTACAACAAGACAAAGGAGTACGTTAATATTATTACAGAAGCTCACAAGGCGTTAATAATGCTCAATATATACTTATAAGCATATGTAGCACATGAATTAGAAATTATAGCAGCAAAGCTCTCTGTGAACGTTCTAAACGATTGGTACAACGTCACTCATGCGGATTTAATACTTGCAGGTGGCAGACAACTCCTCAAGAGGTAAACGAGCAACAAAAAAGATGATTTGATCGAGAAATGTCACTGAGCACTTGTCAAACTGTTCTACACTCTCTCTTGCGATACCTAATACAACGTACCAATTTTAAACCATCTTAGGCATAGTAACTCGTTACCACGTGCGCTGGCAACACTCTATCCTCATTTCCTTTGGACGCCATGGAGGTTTAGGCAAGTGAATGTTCATTGTTTTGTTTACTGTTGATGCATTCTTCTGCATGTTGATTAACTATTACTATGTCTAGAGCTGCGCCTATGGGATATTGGAATGCTATTGATAACCAAAGAGAAAGGTTTGATGGGATAGGAAAACGTCTTAATGTCAAAGTTATGGATGATTGGTATACTCACGGAAAGAGCGAAATTCTTTCTTCTGATGGAGGTGCTGGTGTATTCAACAAGTACCTATTTATCTCGTTATCATATACATGAGTTTAATAACAAGTGTTATAGGTATAAGAACTCATTATCAAAGACTTTAAGGAAGATATATCCTGATTACAGGTGGGAAAGTGTCAGATTCAAGTTCGTTTGTGAATTGATTTTTTTTTTCTTTTAAATGTTTGTCTAGGACTAAGCCAAGGCATTTTTGGACTATACATGCCAATCAACGACAACTTTTTCATGATGCAGGTATATCACTTGGTGTAAAAACAATCGATGATTGGTATAAAGTAACAACAGAACAAGTCCTTAAAATTGGGGGAGCTGGTTTGTTTCAAAGGTACAAAACTTAATTCTGGACTCTCCTTCTCCTTCTAATCCCCTGTTAAAAACAGGCATCAAAAGTCTATATCACAAGTTCTACGTGTGGTATACCCTGAGTACGCTTGGGACAACTCTCTATTCAGGTTAGTCTTATGGCTTTTTTTTGGATTACTGACAAAATGTCTTTATTAGAAAAGCTCCTGGAGGCCATTGGACTCGTATGAAGAATATCGTGCCTTTCTTGAAATGTAAGAAACTTTTGAGATTTTTTATTTGCTTTGTTACAGTCTCTCTTATGGTATTTGTAGCTGTAGAAAAGGTTCTGAACGTTGCTAATCCATCAGACTGGTACGATCAAAAAAAACCTTTTCCCAAATAGGAAAAAATTGGCTAAAACTGTTGGGTTGAAGGTATCGTGTTTCAAGGCCTCAAATAGCAAAATTCAAAGGAGGAGGAGTCCTATCGAAATTCCCGTTCATTTTGACAGAGCTGTACCCAGAAATGAACTGGTCTTGGTCAAGATTCGGTCTCAAAACAGGTCCAAAACGATCGATACAAAGGTACAATAAGTTCTCCACTTTCCTTTTATTGGTTTTAAGCCTTGTCCTTCTAGGTGGTTATTAGAGTGTATTAAAGAGATATGGGGTGATAGAGAAGTACAAGAAGAGCATTGTGTTGGATTTAAATCATCAGGTGAAAAGGTTATTGTTGATATATTTATACCAAAGTATAACTTGGCTATTGAGTATCAAGGTGAGTTAAAAAAAATGCTTCAAGCACCTCCTTTCTATTCATTTATTGGTTACTCTATAGGCGAGCATCATTATTACGATATAAAACCGTATTCTAACCCTACACATGTGTTTAAAGCACGTGATGCAGAGAAAACTCATTTCTGTTCTGACATTGGTACTAACGAAGCGCTCCCTTCATTTCTTTAAAATACAACACCTCCTAACGTTTATAATTTAGGTGTTGATTTAGTTCCTATTCCGTATTGGTGGAAGGTGCACCATTTTGTATTTAAACATCTCTTATTTTGTTGTATATAGGGAGACGTAGCTTCTTTGAGAGCAACATTAGCATACTATGCCCCCAATATTGGCATCAATTTTGATCCTAACATAGAACCTCTTGTTGGTCTAGTACCGCAAGGCAGGTGTTTTGGAGGTACTTCGCCTTTGTTTTTTGCTTGTGACCTTTCTTTTAGCCAAATCAATTATGAGTCCAGCTGGTGTCCTTGTCACCTGATGCATGTGCGTGATAATGTGTTATACGTATGTGCAATGCCAGGGCAATAATCCGTGTTCGGAGACCCACAAGTGGTTAAAGAAAGAAGAAAAAACAGTTTACTAAACGAATAGCTGCAAAAAACAAAACCTCGATTTAAATGACGTCAGTTGTCGGAGTGTTGCATAAGGTTCCACCTCACTCCAACAGGAATATATTGGCGTAGTGGCTATAAGATCGGGCAGAAGTGGATGTCGACACTCCCAAAGGCATAGCCAAGGGCTTGTTGCTCAATTTTATTGACATGGATTTATTATGTGAATCACAGCAGTGAGCAAATTGTTGCGGCGTTGATGAATAAAGAAATAGAAAGTATTTGCTTTCGAAGATATTTGCTTCAATTCTTTTTTCACTTGGAACCCAAAGAAGCATCTTAATAAAACAAACAAGTCTGTAAAACTTGACAATTATTAGTTTTGTGATTTCTACTTAATGTCACCTTTGATTGAAATCCAAAAGTAGCACACAAAAAAATTCGCGTAGAATAACTGGTTGTGCAGATTGGCGGTGTTGTTTTCAAAAAAAGCTTCATTTTTGTCAGTTCGAACCAGAAAAAATTGAGACGAAAGTCTAACAAATTCGGTCTCGGATTTTCACAATCGCACAAGTCAAATGGAGTAAATTAGCCTTTCGTATTCGAAACAAGTACGGATAATGGTAAGTGTAAAGAAAAAGTTGTCCTTTGGTTGGTAGCGCTAGGCTGCAACGAAACGCACAAAATCCGTTTATTTTTGCCCGTTTAACTTCGTTGACTAATTGTACATACAAGCTGAGTACTTGGACGTTATTGAAAAGTTTTGGCCAGATAATACTCGCAAATATGTAGGTGAATGTAAGGATGGATTGTTTCATGGTACAGGGACATATCTCTGTGCGCTGAATAGGCTACAAGTTCTTTTTGTGAGCCCTACACTGTCTCAATGAATATTTTTATACAATGTGATGCTATACAGAACGGTTTGAGGTTAAACAGATGGCCACATTGTGTTGTAGGGTTTTCTGTAACAAGTCCGAAAACTCATATTTTTTTGTGCACTGTAGAGTAAATAACATAATTCTTGCGCAAGACCACGTGAACGAGTAATTATTACATCTTTGGCAATGAGCACACGCTACGATACTTTACGGTACGTTTTAATACAGCAATAATAAATTACAGCGTCAACCTGCTTTAAAAGTACCTACCAGGCGTTAATGGCGCTGTTGTATTTATTTGCGATAGTTTTTTCACCCAACAGGTTAAATAGAAGAAGCATACACAAATGGTGTGCGTAGTGTAGATTTGATATCTGTGCGCAGCAAGACAAGCTCTTGTCGTGGCTAGAACTCTTTTTTTTTTCTTCTATTTCAATCACGTGATTTTCTGTTTGAAGAAACCCAAACATTCTAATGTAGTTGTAGGAACCTTGAAACCCACGCATGTTGGAATAATCACAGCTGTCCCTGGGATGCTGTTTTCACTGGTTTACAGTCTGTTAGTGATATTTGCGTATGTGTTGTTCTATACACAAGTACTAATAAAGTTTAGGTGATTCCCAACAACCCGACAGTACTCACATCTAACAACATAGATGGAAGTAGAAACCCATTTATTCAGTTGTTTTTACAGCATTGCTACACAAAATATCCAAAGAGGAGGAAGGAAATAGAACATAACTATGAGGAGCATCGCTGTGGAAAATATAGCCCTGATTTTAGTGTCCGTGAAATTCCAGCTATGTTAGAAGTGTTTGTGTTTCATTTCATGCATTTGCTAAGTATAACAGCGGTTGCAAATGTGAAGGTGAGCATAATAAACTATTGCATCCATGCTTCTGACACATCCAGATTACAGAGTGTCGCATCAGTTGCGTGTTTTTGGAGCAAGATATTGAAGCAAAAATATTCAACTGGCTCATTAAACGTCTTTCAGTTTCAAACAACTGTCTGACTTGTAGTGAGGGAGGGTTTAAGGCTGTTGAGGTATGTAACTTTATATTATTTTGAAAACAGCCTAATTTGATAAAGAGTGTGACATTACCGGCTTCGATTACAGTGTATCCAAATCCCAATGTTGTTCAGGACATGGCCAAATTACCTAAGACTTTAAAGCTCCATGGAAGGTATGTAAAGACAGTTAGCATTTGCACTTACATAAGCAGAACTTGGGAGGCAGCTTACATTTTGATGTGGCAGCCTAAACCGCATCCACATTTCACTACATATGTGAATAACAATGGAACTTGGTGGTTTATTGATTGTATGACATGGAATCTAATCCTTGTACACTATATTCAAAGCCTTTAACTAACACATTGAAAGGGAATGCCTCTAGGGCCCACAATAATATGTGGAAAATACAGTTGGTTGTCTACAGAGGATTACAACACACTGTATCATGTAAAGAACCGTACAAATTGCGCCCAGAGAGGCAAGTAATACAAATTGACCTGATAAGTGAAAGTGACAGTTTCAGGTATGTAAATGTTGTTCCATTGCTTTACTAACATCAAACAGTGACTATATCTTCAGTGACGCTGATAGTGACGGGAGTATTCAATCAGATGTGTCTGGCAATAGTGTTGAGTTGGCATTTACTTCCCAAAATCAAATGGAATTGCCACGGAATATAGAATCTTTTGGGCCAAATGCAGGTGTTCAAATTGTTCAAATATTGAACAAACAAACAGTGACAGAAGCAGAAAGAAACAAAAATGGCAATCACAAGTGGCTTCTTGAAGCAACAGTAAACGCAAAAAAGGGTTCTTGTAGGTGTTTTGTGTGGGAATGCTGTAGGTAAGTAATCTATTTTTTAAACCTCACATCTTGTTTTTCTGACCAACAATAGGTTTTAACAAAAAGTTATCTTGTAAGCTGTTAAAAAGACACCGCTCATTGGCAAACAAATTTCCAATATCTGAAACACCTATAACTACAACTATAAAAGGGCCAACTAAACTTCCAAGGCTTGTTGTACAACGTACACTGTTAAAACTGAGGCACCAAGTACAAAGGTCAACAAACGAAGGTTCAAGACAGAAAGATTACTGTTGATGATACGTTGTCTTAACTTCTGTCACAGAAACACCTTCTACAAGCTCATCAACCACTGCTTCACAGCCAACTGTTGCACCAACAACAGATGCTCCAACTATTGCTGCACACAACAACAGATGCACCTAACTGGTACTTGCTTGATATTTTTTAGCTTTCTTTCTAACTGTGATAGATGCGCCAACTAAACCTACAACTGCAGCCCCTACCACAGCCACACCAACAACTGATGCTCCTACTGCAAGTACTCCAACAATAGAACCGCTAACAACAGCTTCAACTACAGATGCTCCTTTCACCAAAACCCAGCTCCAACCACCAATGTACCTACGACTGAAGCTCCAACAACAAAAGCACCAACCACAAGGGCCCCTATAACTGATGCTCCTACCACTGTGCCACCTACTACAGACGCACCAACGACTGAGACAATAAACTATAGATGCTCCAACCACTGATGCACTGACAGCAGAGGCTACAGCGAAAGCGCCAACTACTGGCACTCCAACAACCAAGGGCCAACAAAAGCTGCACCAACCACAGTAACACCTACTACAGATGCACCAACCACCGAAGCCCCAACGACTGAGGCTCCTACCACTGTAGCGCCTACTACAGATGCACCTACCACCGAAGCGCCAATGACAGAAGCACCAACAACTGAAGCTCCAACTACATTGGCGCCTACCACAGAGACACTGCTCCAACTACAGAAGCACCTACAACTGTAGCGCCAACAACGGAGGCTCCAACCACAGAGGTTCCTACAACTGCTGCGCCAACAACAGAAGCGCCAACAACACAGCATCCAACTACAATGCCACCAATGACGCCTCCACCAACTACAGAAGCACCTACAACTGAAACTCCAACTACTGAGGCACCAACAACTGGTACTTGATTTATATTGTTATCTTTTTCCATCTAACAGTAATAGATGCACCAACTACACAAGCACCAAGCACAGAAGCGCCAACACCTGCAACCCCTACCACTGATGCGCCAACAACGGAGGCTCCTACACCTGCAGCGCCTACTACTGAGGCTCCAACAACTGAGGCTCCTACCACTGCAACCTACAACTGTAGCACCTACTACATTGGCGCCTACTACGGAGGTTCCCACAACTGAGGCGCAAACTACAGTAGCTCCTACGACTGAAGCTCCAACCACAGATGCACCTACAACTGAGGCTCCAACAACTGAGGCTCCAACCACTGTAGCGCCTACTACAGATGCACCAACAACTGATGCACCAATGACATGCTCCAACAACAGAAGCCCCAACAACTGAAGCTCCAACAACAGAAGCACCAACGACTGAGGCTCCAACTATAGAAGCACCTACAACTGTAGCACCAACAAGTGGTACTTTGTATTTTACTTTCTAAAGCAACTAACTTTCTTTGTAGATGCTCCTACAACTGAAGCGCCTATGACAGAACCACCAACAACGGAGGCACCAACTATAGAAGCACCAACAACTGAAGCTCCAACCACTGAAGCTCCAACTACATAGGCTCCAACAACATAGGCTCCAACTACAGAAGCGCCAACTACTGAGGCACCAACAACTGAAGCACCAACAACTGTAGCACCTACTACAGCAGCTCCAACAACAGAAGCACCAACAGCTGTTGCGCCAACAACCGAAGCACCAACTACTGAAGCCCCTACTACAGAATCGCCTACAACTGATGCACCAACAACAGAGTCACCAACTACAGCTACTCCTACAACAGCAGCACCAACAACTGAAGCTCCTACCACTGCAACCCCTACAACTGTAGCTCCTACAACTGACGCACCAACTACAGAGGCTCCTACAACTAACGCTCCAACTACGGAAGCACCAACAACTGAAGTGCCAACAACTGAAGCTCCAACCACAGATGCACCTACTACTGAAGCACCAACAACCGTAGCACCAACTACAGATGCTCCAACCACCGAATCGCCAACTACTGAGGCTCCAACAACTGAACCACCTTCAACAGATGCGCCTACGACTGAAACTCCAACTACTGAAGCACCTACAACTGTAGCGCCAACAAGTGGTACTTTGTATTTTACTTTCTAAAGCAACTAACTTTCTTTGTAGATGCACCAACTACAGAATCGCCTACAACTGAGGCTCCAACCACAGAGGTTCCTACAACTGCTGTGCCAACAACAGAGGCACCGAACACAGAGGCTCCAACAAGTGAGCACCAACTATAGTAGCTCTTACAACGGAAGCCTCAACTACAATGATACTTGAGTGATTAATTGGACATTACTATCATCTTTTTCAACTTAACAGTATTAGAACCAACAACCGAAGCTCCAACAACAGATGTGCCAACCACAGTAGCACCAATTACAGATGCTCCTACAACTGAAGCTCCTACTAAATCTCCAACTACAAAGGCTCAATAAATGGTACTTCCTACTTTACTTTCTAGAACTAACTTTATTTACGGAGGCAACTACAATAGTACCTTCAAGTGCTTCATCAACTGCTGAGGTACCTTGTACAGATGCGTCTACAACTGATGCTTGGCTTCAACTAAATAAACTACACCAAAGACGCCTACTGCATCCAAAGAAGCTGCTTTTACAAGGCACTATTTTTATGGCTACTAAAAAAGCAATTTTGACACGCTAATTAAGATGATGCCGAAGATGGGTGTATTTATGTATTGTTTTAAGTGTAATTGTATATTTACATACTCGTTGGAGCCCTTTGTACATGGGCACCCAATATGGAAAGTGTGTTGGACGTGTAACATTGTCCGAAAATAAAATATGGTTTCTGTGAACACGAAAAAAACGCTGCGGTGCTGCTCAAATTTGTTTAAGATTGTGTACGAAAATAGGAGCGCTATGGACCAGTTAACATAGTCGCCTGGGTGTGGAGAGCAGGTTTAGACAAGTTTTAGACCAATTACTAAGACTGGCGACTATTCAGCGCATGGAGATATTATCTCTGTGCGCTGAATAGCTAAAAGGGGATTTCTGACGCTCCGAATAGTGTCAACCAACTTACAACATACTGTAGAACCACCAACTGTAAGTACAGCTCATAATATAGAGAATTAAAAAAACGGTTTGTGGTTTGCACGTGTTCCATATTTTATCAGTTCTAAGTCTGTCAAACGGGAATTTTTTGCTATGGTTTGGGTCTAAGCAGCTCTGAAACACTATTAAACAAACATACAGAAGTGAAAACGCTAAATAAGGTAAACTGCCTACCTGTTGAATTATAATTCTGCGGAATAGTACGCCAAACACGCTTATGCGTAAACTAGGTAACACATCTACTTCAAGCTTTCCAACAAGCACCAGAACATAAATTTGTAGCAGATGCTATTAAATGGGTTCTTGTTAGATTGAATGGTCATATATGCGATTAAGATGCTGTATACCGGGGTTTGCAGTCTTTAAACTGTGTTGTCTATTTTTGACGCCTGGTATTAGCACCTCTTTGTTTTCAAGTTTCTGGTACATTCGTAATCTCTGTGAACAATGTGACTTGCCATCCAGACACATCACCTGGCACAACACTTGACATTTTCAAATGTTGTAGCTGTTCTTTGACATGTAGAATGTCAAGTAAGTATTAATCTAGGGACTATTTTTGTAAGCGGTTCACACCTCTTATATCAAAGCTGTAGCGTGTGTTAATGTATATCTAGAATGAATGGCTCTATTGTTATGTTCTAAGTGTGAAATAAATTATTTACTTTTTTACATGTTTTTTGGCGTATTTGTTTAATACACAGCTAAAAAAGCTTCAATCGAGCTTCATTGAGAATAAAGCAGATGATTAGAGCCTGGAATCATCATAAACGGCTCTTGCAAATAAATTTATGCGTTATGGGCTAAAATAAAGCTTATGGTACCACAATATGAACGTGTATGTACAATGTACCTTTAAACGACGTTTATCGCTCAGAAAACGCTTAAAACGTTGGTTTGCTGTGTTAATATTCTAGTCAAATCGAGTTCCCCAATACCGATGTAGGGCAAGCGTGTACAAGCTTTTAAACGGTGTACATACATTTAACAGCTATTTGACATATGGTAAGATGGGTTTCAAGTCTGTACAGCCTTGCGTAATCTGTAAATTCCAATATTCTGTCCTCAGTCACCATAAGCAATTTTACATTTTATGAAATACCATGAGTAATTGAAGGTCCCTTACTCTTTGAAAGTACATTCCACACACTGCATATGATACAGCATAACTTTCAGCAATAGTTAAACAATTGTAGCAGCATAGTTTCAAAAAAACTGTTTTTGGCAAGTACTGAAGTATCTCCATGTAAAAAGTAAGTTCTGTCTCTAAAACTTCTGTAGTGGTAAAACATAACTACAGCAAGCTTTGTGGACCTCTGATTCAATAAAGTACCAAGCAAGAGTGAGTATTTTGACATTTTCATTTAAATATTATGTTCATCAACTTCTATGAAAAAGTAACCTCCGTGTTTTGATACCTAAATTATTAAATACTCTATGACTGTGCATAGGTACACAATGGTTTATTGAGCACCTGCCGCCAAAATGAAAGATTTGAAAAAGGTATCTGTGGGTTAGAATGATTGTTCAAAAGAATGACCAATTTACAGCAATCAGGTATAGAGACGGGTGATGATAGCTTTATGTAGAACACTGAAAGTGATAAAAAATGCAACAAAAGACAGAATGTAATCCTTAATCACTATGTTGTAAAAGAATTACCTGCAAAACATGGTGGTGTTAGAGGAGAAGAATATGATCCCAAGCAGAAAAAACTCGTTTTTAGATTCAATGAAATAGTTTATTGAAGTACACTATTAATTACCAGCAAGTCCTGGTTCAGCCAAATTGTAGACACAAATGTGTTCTGAAGCATACCCAAAATTTGGGCAAAAATAACGTTTTTGAGGTGTGCTAGACTTTTTTTGAAAGTGTGAACTGCTTACAAAAATCGTCCCTAGTGCTAGCATTAGTATTTACCCAGTGTAAACAACATAACACCATCTCGTTAATCAAATTAAATCTCACTCACTCTTCTTTCTAGTGACTACAAAGGCCGAGTGGAATTTGAAAAGGGCATCAAGCAACCCAAGAGGTGTTTGAGAATGCTTTGGATAGGTACAGACAGGTTTCAGCCGAAATAGAGGAAGTAGAAGGTAAGTAACAACAAGGTAAAACAGTTTTTGTTTATTTTTGGGTCTTTTTTAAATATCGTCATATTGCAGTGCTCTAACATGGAATTGTATTGACTTTGAGGACCCTTGTACCAAATCTATCGTTATATGTGAAAAGGAGAGCTTGACAGTGTCTAAGAGAGGTACTGTGCCATCTAGTTGTCAATCTATTTTGTTTTCGTTTAGTATCAATCACATGAATCTAGTGCTATGGTTAGCGCTCATTTTCGTCCCTGTAGAGACTACAAACACCAAACACTAACAATTTTCTGAACAGGCAAACAACCTAAGCCAAGCGTATTAGAAGAACCGGCACTTTGAGCTTCTCAGAGGTAGCAGTAGTAAATCAACTTCCCAAAACCCACAAAGACACGGCCTTATGACTAAGAAAAAAGGCAAAAAAGAGGTGGAGGGAGAAGAAAATGTAGTGGTATACGAGGGCATATTCCTACGGGCAGTTATTAACCCCAAACCCTATATCCATCTACTAGCACCCACTTATTTTTAGGTTTTTTGCTTATTTCGTGCTAGTGTTACAGTTACCCTGTATTATCCCCACCCCTATCTCTCTTGCTCAACCTTGTTGTTATGTACTAATGTTTGTTGTCCTCCAGTACACAAACTCAGAACAATCGTTTATCAGCAAGGAAAGGGCATCTACAAGTACATGTTAACCAACCGCAATCTCAATCTCAGATGGACAATTATAAGCCCCAACTCTAACATGTTGAAATAGAACAGATTGCAACTGGTAGTGGCGATATGTTATGATACCTTTGACATGCTACACTATTTGAATGCAATCTGAAGTGGAAAACAAGTTAACTCTGTCTGGTACTTGAAGGAGCACATACGCATGTATGCTTTGCACTAAATAATCAATTGGGGTTTAACTACTTGTATTGAACACTTAGTTTTAGGTGTAACAGACTAACGAGATACTAAAGTTGATGTGTCTAGTTCTCTACTTCCAAACAAATATGGCCAAGTCTGTGCTTTGGCAGCCCAAATCCAATAGTAGTAAATAAGGCACGTGCTTGCTATTCATGACTCCCTTTAGAACCAACAATAATACCCGCGAGTTCTTAATTATTGGTACGAGAACAGTTCCCACTGTGGCGATATTAATGAAAGTAAATAAGTCACAATATTGAAATAACGTACACTGCGTTTGTCAGCCATAAAAACTCACCTCATAGCATTTTACAATGGCTACCCTAAGCGAACCTGTGAACTCTACAATTCTGGTTCTATAGGCTGTTGACTATCACGAATGTAGCTTTACACACCACATGATTAGTGTAGGATAGGTTAAATTGGATTTTGTTTGGTACCAATAATTAAGAAACTCGCGGTACTACAGCATTACTTTTCTATTCCTGGAATTATCTCATTTTGGATTATAAATGCAACTCGTATGGAAGCACAGCATATACCACATCGTTTTACAATATCCAAGTGTACATTATTTTATTTTACCTTGTTTAAGCGACCGCAGAGGCACCTTACAATTGAGGCTTAACTCAAAGCAAAGCTTCCAAACACAAACGGCAATACCCCAAAAAGTTAATATTACCATATGCGTACTATTTCACCGAATTCGCTTTATATATTGCGAACATAACGTAACACAGCCTTTGGCATCAACGTACTGTGTTGGAGTAATCAAATGAAGTCACCTAAAATATACACAGAAAAAAGAATTAATAGTTTAGTACCATGTTTCGCGAACCAAAACATCATCGATAGCGTTCATACGTTCATACGCATGAAAATATGTAGTACAAGGGCTTTTTGAGAGTTTTGAAATGTGCATTATCCATATTTGGAGTATTAGACTGGATATTTCAGTGAATTAGACGAAACTATCCTCGAATACCTTTGATCAACGTAAAACGAAGATACAAAACGCTCATAAACACCAATGCAACACAATGGAGTGAAGGAAATTGCGTTTTATCAACATTTCTCAATACCACTTTTTATTTTTATCCACAAATGAATGGTACATAAGTATTTCAATTTTCCTTGTATATCGGCGAAGGAATCGACAACTGTGAACGTGTGAGCAGTATCCAAGGCATCCGGTTTGTGCAAGAACCATGGCTTGTGGGTACAGTAGGCTTCCATCCTATCGGGCTCTTGAGCACGACAACCCCGGTACGGCCAGTATTGTTCCATTCCAGCACCGTTCTTTAACCCTGGACGCTGAGGGCTCCCACATTGCACCCGGGAGCCGTCTTAAACCGACAAGATTGTCTTTTTGCTAGTACAGGTAAAGTACCAACGAAAAATACAACCATAACATCGCTAATTATGCCCAAAGTATTCAAAATAAAGATTATTGTGAATTTATGTTAAATATCGATTAGTATTGTTATTTGGACAGAATTATACCATTGTGCGCTTACGTATTTGAAGCCTGAGATGATAGCGTTGAAACTTTGTACGGGTACACATCCAATTTTACCAAAGCTATTTACAGTGGCACTATCAAAAGGCAACGTTCAGCACGTAGAGGTAGCCCGCTTAGTTGGGACCACCTCTATCAACACCTTTTAAAGCAAAGGGATAACTGCTTCAATTATAACTTCCGCTTGTAAGAGCTGTTGCGACTGAGTTGAAAGTTAAGTGATTCTGCTTTATTTAGGTTTCAATGATTACAATGTTGCGTTCTACATGTCATTAATCTTGGAAGAAAGTATCACGTCATCTGACAGATGCGATTATATCTATGTGTCTGACACCGCTTACCAAGAACCATTTACAAAACGAGAACAGTGGTTTCTTAGTACGAATCTTGTTCAAACTGTATGCCTAACCAGGTGTTATGGCTTTCCTATTAATACCTTCGGGCTCGTAAAACGTAATTTGTAAACAGTTTGAAAATAAACAATTTATTTATTAATGTAATATTACACATCTTAGGCTTTGCTGCTTGGTGTTCTAGCGTATATTTTTTCCAGCATTGCCATCATGTGCTCATCATGCGCTTGTCCACACTCAAGCAGACTTGTCAATGTAACTATAGCTGTTGAAAGCACCTCCCGAAACTTCGCTTCATTTTCTGCTAGTACTCAATTGTCCTTTTCTGTGCGTTTAGTGTCCATTCTGCGATTGAAGGAGGACTCAGGTTGGCGTTTACGTTTTTTAACTCCAGCCACAGTTGGTGGTTGATAACCTGGTGTAGGAGTGCTTTACTGCGTTGGCTTTGCACCTATTGGCCTTTGACTAAGGTAGGTGTAAGGATCAACTGTTATTGGCTGAAATAAACTCTGGCTGTTTGTTGGTTGTTGAGAGGACATGTTAACGTTGTTTGATGTAATGAAATTTCGCTCAAAGGAACACTATTTCAATCAAATTTCTTTTAGGGTTGTTTTGCTAATAAAACTACAATTATGGCAACTGATGATACTGTATCGACCAAGCTTTCAACAGTACAAAAGAAGTTGCGCCTGCGAATGATTTCCCAGATATACGTGTAATGACAGTAGGACAATCTACATACTCTAAAATTGTAAGCCAAGATACGCCGCTGATTTTTGTGTTGCCGCTCTATTCTAACTTCAACAACTGTAGCCTGTACAAGAGTTCAAAAAAGTTGATCATCCATGGATTCCTGCAAGTAGTCAATCCATTGGCGTTGGAAACTGGTCTTCATTTAGTGCTGTGTGTTGGTTCTTTGGAAGAGACTTATACAATCACCTTGATGGTAAAGTGCCTATTGGACTTGTACGTGAATACAGAATGATACTATATCTTACATTGTTTTGTTTATTTTAGTTGAGTGATAACTGGGGTGGTACGCCAGTACAGCTGCGGTAAAGTACGTGTTGCTATATTATATTGACGTTGTACTATTTAGGCTTGGAGCTCTCCGGATGCATCGAAAGTATGCAATCTCACTTTAACAGCATGTGCTGGTAATCAAAATGATTAATGTACTATGGAACGCAATGATAGTACCAATACTAGATGTACGAACCTTCTTGCTTTCGGACGTATTACTCAAACTGATTGTTTTTTTAGATGACAATAAAAGGTGCTTTTGGTAAGGAGAAGCAAACAGTTACCAACCTGTACCGTCTTTATTGAATAATCTAAGTATTTACTTAAATCGTTTTAGGATTACTATGCTTGCGCTTTTCCTGAGATGATAAAAGACTGGAGATCAAAGTGGAGTACGTCGCTTTCTTTTGCAAGGGAGTTGATTGCCTAAATGATTTTTTCTTAAGACAGTGAAACTGATCCATTGCCCATTCTTTTTCGTTCAACTGGCTCCTTGGCTTGACGCAAATGTTGTAAATGAACCTGAATTGCGCGGATCTCAACTTGAAGCATGCGAAAACCAAAACGTCGGGTATGTGATAGTACTGCTGGCTTTTCAAACTAATTGTTTATGTAGGGGAGATCCAACATCTCCTTTCGGTTCCATTCATCCAAGAGATAAACAACCTGTGGTCAAAGACTCTTGAAAAACGCTCAAGCATTCACTTATGGTGAAAAAGATGTTCAATACTTGGGACCATGGGCAAAAGATTGGTCAACTGTTTCAGTACGCTGTTCCCTCTTATCACTATTGCATAACGCGGCAAATTAATGTATTCAACAAGGCTGGACCCAAAAGTGCTACAGCACGTACATCATTCTATTCTGATTCAATTGGAAGTGGACTTACTTTCAAGGCTAAAACGTGTCTTGACAAAGTACCTGCCAAAGAAATTTCAGGTTTCAAACTTCAATCAAAGAGTGGTAAATCGTGACATTTCATGTACTGATTTTTTGTTCAGAAAGGATATGATTCTCACTATGTTCTTACTAAATCGACTAGTGGGTATCCATGTGGTTATGATGACAAAGTAGATCAAAATGAGATTGTTGTATTTTCAAAAAACCAAGTACATAGCCCACTAACACGTTTCGTTTTTGCTTCTTGTTTTTCTTATTATTTTCTTAGATTCTTCCACGTTACCTTGTGTACTACAAGGCAATAGACAGTACTAATATCAAAGCGTATGAACTTAAGTACAGGGATGCAAAGTGTCTTATATTATGGGTTGATGACAACCTATCATTTGAAAACAAGAAAATAATGGAAATGCTACAACAAAGACAAAAGAATACAGAGGTACCAAAACAAAACAAAGAAAAAAAACTACTATTAAAAACAAATGTTAATGAAATTTCAAGGTATTGGTAATGAAGTCATCATCAGAGGTATTGGCATGGATTGATAAGTTCAAAGGATTCTGTAACAACAGGTTACATATCATCACCAACAGCTATCGTAAAGGTGATGGAGATGAGCAGGCAGCAGAAAAGTTAATCAAAAGTGTAAGAAAAATTAAGGCAGTGCCAAAACACCTGTTCTTGTTTTTTGTGGTATGTACTATTCTTTAACCAGACGTATCGCATGTATTCTAATGAAAGAAAAATATAAGGAGACACGTCAAAGGTGAAATACATCAAGAAAAAGTACAAGAAGGTTAAAATAACAAATAAAGCCCAGGATGTATCGGACATTTGAAGAATACCATAAACATCCTGAGCTTGTTATTGCTCGTGTCTAACGTTGTTCTATTCCTCCACCTTAAATGTATCCAATGACTTGTACCACTAGTGGATTAGAGGCGCTTTAAGACCAGTACTTCTAACTGAATGATCTCAATAAATCTGTCTAGAAACTTCTAATTTTATAGAAAAGGTTGTTCTTTGTAAATCAAAACGTTTTACTTGTTTTGGTTCCTTTCCTGTACTTAGTTTCAGTGTACTAAAACCAAAAACCAACGTCACTATAGCACCATGCTAGAAGTGGATAAAGGACATACAACGTATAGAAACCATTATCAACATACACCTTCTTGTTTTCATTTTGGGATTGCACGTGCACCAGTGCTTAGGATTCTGTAAGTTATGCATTCATTGAATTTTGAACCGAAAGCCACTACGCTTATGTATTTAGCCTGTAAGCAATGTATCTGACGACACGCAAAGCAAAGAAAACTGATATACCCATAATACATCAAATAATACGCTCAGCGTACGCACCAGTTGAAAGAATACTCGGAAGACCACCAAGCGCGTTACAATTAACGAAACAACATCTTTCATCTCAAATATCACGAAAACAGCTTTACACCATTGTCTACGCCAAAAAAGGTGGAAAGGAGGTAATCTGCGGTTGTTTTAGAGTATGTTACAATAAACGTTACTCTTTGTATGAAATACGTCAAGTACGTCATAACAGTAAGCGCTGTGAGCTCCTGTAGACGATTTTTTGCGAGTTCAGTTGAATTGGATTGACTAACATATTTTTTTCAGGTTGCAGTTGATCCCAAGTTTCAAGGTAAGGGTATTGGCAAGATGGCTCTTAATACAGCAGAGTCAATTGTGATAAAAAAAGGAGAGAGAAAGGTGATGTTAAGTACATACCAAGAAAACACGTGGGTTGTAAATTTTTATAGGTACCCAATAACTCCACAACAACAAAAACTGATGTCGGTACTACCATCTTAGGAAGCAGGGATACACAATTTTCAGAGAGAGTTCAAGGCTAGGAAATCCGCTGGTTAAGATGGAGAAGGTATTTGTATAGAGAATTTTGAACTCTTCTATTCTGGGCTTGAAGACTGTAATCTCGAAGCGGAAATACTTTAGCATATTGTACATAGACTGTATCCAATAAATCGACATTATTTACAAGGAAGCAAGTAGGACCAAAGATGACATAAATCTAAAACGTGCCATTACACGGAACTTTCATGAGATTGACATGCACTTGTGCTACTGAGGGACGAATGAATCTTAGATAGTGTACCTAAAGAGTGGAAATTTCATCTTGTGATTTGTAGATACACCAACAAGAAGTGCTTGTAGGTACAAACTCCTTTTTTGCTACACTACTATAAGCAGTTAGTAAGTGTCAAGCGTTTACTGATACAGTTGTCAAAGACTTTTACCATGCGCTAAATTTGTATGCACTGAATATTAGCCACACAAAAGTCAGCATTAAACAACCCGTTTGAAAAAAATACACATTATTTTATTGAGGTAGCAAGTATTCACTAAGACGAATTTTATACAACGTTACTAATGAGTGCTCTTTTTTCGCCAGTGTGTTGGATGCTAACATCTTGTTCGTCGTCTGAAGTATGTTCATCATCTTGTTGTTGGTGTGAGAGTAGGTGGCCATAAAGTATAAAAAAAGAAGCACCAATACATCAACAATCAGTGCAAATAATTTGATTGTTTCAAATGTATGTTCACCTTCCCACATCCCTATCCAATCTAAATGCTGTACCGCAAACATTTCATATGTCACCAATATACCAAGTGGTATACCAGACCATAATAAATCAAGCAAGAGTATAAACTCAGTCCATCCTGAGTACATTGGTGGTTTTAATTGGTTTTGGTGAAAGAGAATCCTACTTGAAAACTGTTGTTAACTGTAACTACAACAAGTGATACTTGCAGTAGGAGCATCAGTTGTTGGTGTGGCTGTGGTAGGGGCTGCAGTTGTAGGTTTAGTTGGCGCATCTATCACAGTTAGAAAGAAAGCTAAAAAATATCAAGCAAGTACCAGTTAGGTGCATCTGTTGTTGTGTGCAGCAATAGTTGGAGCATCTGTTGTTGGTGCAACAGTTGGCTGTGAAGCAGTGGTTGATGAGCTTGTAGAAGGTGTTTCTGTGACAGAAGTTAAGACAACGTATCATCAACAGTAATCTTTCTGTCTTGAACCTTCGTTTGTTGACCTTTGTACTTGGTGCCTCAGTTTTAACAGTGTACGTTGTACAACAAGCCTTGGAAGTTTAGTTGGCCCTTTTATAGTTGTAGTTATAGGTGTTTCAGATATTGGAAATTTGTTTGCCAATGAGCGGTGTCTTTTTAACAGCTTACAAGATAACTTTTTGTTAAAACCTATTGTTGGTCAGAAAAACAAGATGTGAGGTTTAAAAAATAGATTACTTACCTACAGCATTCCCACACAAAACACCTACAAGAACCCTTTTTTGCGTTTACTGTTGCTTCAAGAAGCCACTTGTGATTGCCATTTTTGTTTCTTTCTGCTTCTGTCACTGTTTGTTTGTTCAATATTTGAACAATTTGAACACCTGCATTTGGCCCAAAAGATTCTATATTCCGTGGCAATTCCATTTGATTTTGGGAAGTAAATGCCAACTCAACACTATTGCCAGACACATCTGATTGAATACTCCCGTCACTATCAGCGTCACTGAAGATATAGTCACTGTTTGATGTTAGTAAAGCAATGGAACAACATTTACATACCTGAAACTGTCACTTTCACTTATCAGGTCAATTTGTATTACTTGCCTCTCTGGGCGCAATTTGTACGGTTCTTTACATGATACAGTGTGTTGTAATCCTCTGTAGACAACCAACTGTATTTTCCACATATTATTGTGGGCCCTAGAGGCATTCCCTTTCAATGTGTTAGTTAAAGGCTTTGAATATAGTGTACAAGGATTAGATTCCATGTCATACAATCAATAAACCACCAAGTTCCATTGTTATTCACATATGTAGTGAAATGTGGATGCGGTTTAGGCTGCCACATCAAAATGTAAGCTGCCTCCCAAGTTCTGCTTATGTAAGTGCAAATGCTAACTGTCTTTACATACCTTCCATGGAGCTTTAAAGTCTTAGGTAATTTGGCCATGTCCTGAACAACATTGGGATTTGGATACACTGTAATCGAAGCCGGTAATGTCACACTCTTTATCAAATTAGGCTGTTTTCAAAATAATATAAAGTTACATACCTCAACAGCCTTAAACCCTCCCTCACTACAAGTCAGACAGTTGTTTGAAACTGAAAGACGTTTAATGAGCCAGTTGAATATTTTTGCTTCAATATCTTGCTCCAAAAACACGCAACTGATGCGACACTCTGTAATCTGGATGTGTCAGAAGCATGGATGCAATAGTTTATTATGCTCACCTTCACATTTGCAACCGCTGTTATACTTAGCAAATGCATGAAATGAAACACAAACACTTCTAACATAGCTGGAATTTCACGGACACTAAAATCAGGGCTATATTTTCCACAGCGATGCTCCTCATAGTTATGTTCTATTTCCTTCCTCCTCTTTGGATATTTTGTGTAGCAATGCTGTAAAAACAACTGAATAAATGGGTTTCTACTTCCATCTATGTTGTTAGATGTGAGTACTGTCGGGTTGTTGGGAATCACCTAAACTTTATTAGTACTTGTGTATAGAACAACACATACGCAAATATCACTAACAGACTGTAAACCAGTGAAAACAGCATCCCAGGGACAGCTGTGATTATTCCAACATGCGTGGGTTTCAAGGTTCCTACAACTACATTAGAATGTTTGGGTTTCTTCAAACAGAAAATCACGTGATTGAAATAGAAGAAAAAAAAAAGAGTTCTAGCCACGACAAGAGCTTGTCTTGCTGCGCACAGATATCAAATCTACACTACGCACACCATTTGTGTATGCTTCTTCTATTTAACCTGTTGGGTGAAAAAACTATCGCAAATAAATACAACAGCGCCATTAACGCCTGGTAGGTACTTTTAAAGCAGGTTGACGCTGTAATTTATTATTGCTGTATTAAAACGTACCGTAAAGTATCGTAGCGTGTGCTCATTGCCAAAGATGTAATAATTACTCGTTCACGTGGTCTTGCGCAAGAATTATGTTATTTACTCTACAGTGCACAAAAAAATATGAGTTTTCGGACTTGTTACAGAAAACCCTACAACACAATGTGGCCATCTGTTTAACCTCAAACCGTTCTGTATAGCATCACATTGTATAAAAATATTCATTGAGACAGTGTAGGGCTCACAAAAAGAACTTGTAGCCTATTCAGCGCACAGAGATATGTCCCTGTACCATGAAACAATCCATCCTTACATTCACCTACATATTTGCGAGTATTATCTGGCCAAAACTTTTCAATAACGTCCAAGTACTCAGCTTGTATGTACAATTAGTCAACGAAGTTAAACGGGCAAAATAAACGGATTTTGTGCGTTTCGTTGCAGCCTAGCGCTACCAACCAAAGGACAACTTTTTCTTTACACTTACCATTATCCGTACTTGTTTCGAATACGAAAGGCTAATTTACTCCATTTGACTTGTGCGATTGTGAAAATCCGAGACCGAATTTGTTAGACTTTCGTCTCAATTTTTTCTGGTTCGAACTGACAAAAATGAAGCTTTTTTTGAAAACAACACCGCCAATCTGCACAACCAGTTATTCTACGCGAATTTTTTTGTGTGCTACTTTTGGATTTCAATCAAAGGTGACATTAAGTAGAAATCACAAAACTAATAATTGTCAAGTTTTACAGACTTGTTTGTTTTATTAAGATGCTTCTTTGGGTTCCAAGTGAAAAAAGAATTGAAGCAAATATCTTCGAAAGCAAATACTTTCTATTTCTTTATTCATCAACGCCGCAACAATTTGCTCACTGCTGTGATTCACATAATAAATCCATGTCAATAAAATTGAGCAACAAGCCCTTGGCTATGCCTTTGGGAGTGTCGACATCCACTTCTGCCCGATCTTATAGCCACTACGCCAATATATTCCTGTTGGAGTGAGGTGGAACCTTATGCAACACTCCGACAACTGACGTCATTTAAATCGAGGTTTGTTTTTTGCAGCTATTCGTTTAGTAAACTGTTTTTCTTCTTTCTTTAACCACTTGTGGGTCTCCGAACACGGATTATTGCCCTGGCATTGCACATACGTATAACACATTATCACGCACATGCATCAGGTGACAAGGACACCAGCTGGACTCATAATTGATTTGGCTAAAAGAAAGGTCACAAGCAAAAAACAAAGGCGAAGTACCTCCAAAACACCTGCCTTGCGGTACTAGACCAACAAGAGGTTCTATGTTAGGATCAAAATTGATGCCAATATTGGGGCATAGTATGCTAATGTTGCTCTCAAAGAAGCTACGTCTCCCTATATACAACAAAATAAGAGATGTTTAAATACAAAATGGTGCACCTTCCACCAATACGGAATAGGAACTAAATCAACACCTAAATTATAAACGTTAGGAGGTGTTGTATTTTAAAGAAATGAAGGGAGCGCTTCGTTAGTACCAATGTCAGAACAGAAATGAGTTTTCTCTGCATCACGTGCTTTAAACACATGTGTAGGGTTAGAATACGGTTTTATATCGTAATAATGATGCTCGCCTATAGAGTAACCAATAAATGAATAGAAAGGAGGTGCTTGAAGCATTTTTTTTAACTCACCTTGATACTCAATAGCCAAGTTATACTTTGGTATAAATATATCAACAATAACCTTTTCACCTGATGATTTAAATCCAACACAATGCTCTTCTTGTACTTCTCTATCACCCCATATCTCTTTAATACACTCTAATAACCACCTAGAAGGACAAGGCTTAAAACCAATAAAAGGAAAGTGGAGAACTTATTGTACCTTTGTATCGATCGTTTTGGACCTGTTTTGAGACCGAATCTTGACCAAGACCAGTTCATTTCTGGGTACAGCTCTGTCAAAATGAACGGGAATTTCGATAGGACTCCTCCTCCTTTGAATTTTGCTATTTGAGGCCTTGAAACACGATACCTTCAACCCAACAGTTTTAGCCAATTTTTTCCTATTTGGGAAAAGGTTTTTTTTGATCGTACCAGTCTGATGGATTAGCAACGTTCAGAACCTTTTCTACAGCTACAAATACCATAAGAGAGACTGTAACAAAGCAAATAAAAAATCTCAAAAGTTTCTTACATTTCAAGAAAGGCACGATATTCTTCATACGAGTCCAATGGCCTCCAGGAGCTTTTCTAATAAAGACATTTTGTCAGTAATCCAAAAAAAAGCCATAAGACTAACCTGAATAGAGAGTTGTCCCAAGCGTACTCAGGGTATACCACACGTAGAACTTGTGATATAGACTTTTGATGCCTGTTTTTAACAGGGATTAGAAGGAGAAGGAGAGTCCAGAATTAAGTTTTGTACCTTTGAAACAAACCAGCTCCCCCAATTTTAAGGACTTGTTCTGTTGTTACTTTATACCAATCATCGATTGTTTTTACACCAAGTGATATACCTGCATCATGAAAAAGTTGTCGTTGATTGGCATGTATAGTCCAAAAATGCCTTGGCTTAGTCCTAGACAAACATTTAAAAGAAAAAAAAAATCAATTCACAAACGAACTTGAATCTGACACTTTCCCACCTGTAATCAGGATATATCTTCCTTAAAGTCTTTGATAATGAGTTCTTATACCTATAACACTTGTTATTAAACTCATGTATATGATAACGAGATAAATAGGTACTTGTTGAATACACCAGCACCTCCATCAGAAGAAAGAATTTCGCTCTTTCCGTGAGTATACCAATCATCCATAACTTTGACATTAAGACGTTTTCCTATCCCATCAAACCTTTCTCTTTGGTTATCAATAGCATTCCAATATCCCATAGGCGCAGCTCTAGACATAGTAATAGTTAATCAACATGCAGAAGAATGCATCAACAGTAAACAAAACAATGAACATTCACTTGCCTAAACCTCCATGGCGTCCAAAGGAAATGAGGATAGAGTGTTGCCAGCGCACGTGGTAACGAGTTACTATGCCTAAGATGGTTTAAAATTGGTACGTTGTATTAGGTATCGCAAGAGAGAGTGTAGAACAGTTTGACAAGTGCTCAGTGACATTTCTCGATCAAATCATCTTTTTTGTTGCTCGTTTACCTCTTGAGGAGTTGTCTGCCACCTGCAAGTATTAAATCCGCATGAGTGACGTTGTACCAATCGTTTAGAACGTTCACAGAGAGCTTTGCTGCTATAATTTCTAATTCATGTGCTACATATGCTTATAAGTATATATTGAGCATTATTAACGCCTTGTGAGCTTCTGTAATAATATTAACGTACTCCTTTGTCTTGTTGTAAACAAACGACGCGACCGCATTCTCTACGCCTACTCTGTAGTGTACATCGATAGGTAGCTGTTTTTGTGCTTAAGCCTTTTTTGTTTCTCGCTTATGGGAATAGCGACATTATTCACTTGTTTACGCCGAAACTCACTACTGCGTAACACTATACTAAGAAAACAAGACTTGTACCGGAGATAAACCTGAACAATCGCGAAATGTTAGTAAAAGGTACTAAAGCTCTTTACCTAAGCGTAAACTGTCTAATCGAGTAATTAATACAGGATTTCGTTCAACAACTCGCTATGCATCATCTAAAGCAGTAATACGCAACTCAACATATACAGTCGTCGCTAAGCGTAGTATTATGCCAGTTTCCCAAATGAGACTGAAATCCGAGCGAGTTCAGGCAAAGAACGCTTCTGGTATTGCTGGCTTTATTGAGAACGCTAAACAGAGTACAATGAACATTGTAAGAGGCGTTAAAAAAATTTACAAA
>JALMLS010000513.1:0-28975 GCA_038496445.1 Trichosphaerium sp. ATCC 40318 | reverse complement strand
AATGAAGCTACTACACCACAAATGGTAGTGTTGACTATAAGTATCATCAGAAAACGCTAACATAGTCACAAACAAACAATAGCTTACCAGCAATTTTGCCTACAAGACCAACACCAGAAGTTAGGAATGCTGATCCACAGTTGAATCCATACCAACCAAGCCATAGAATCATAGTACCCAAGGTGACATATACTACATTATTCTCTACAAACTGACTTTTGTAGTGAGGATTGTTGACACCAAAACGAGGTCCTGTTAACATTCTGGTGAGCTGAAAGTCATTTTTAATGTAGCTTACCAACTATCCAAGCACCAATAAGTCCAAGGAGACCACCGTTCATGTGGACAACAGCGGCACCTGCAAAATCCAAAAAGCCGTTACCAAAGAGAATAGGGTCTGGTCTGTATGCGGTCAACCAGCCTTCAACACTCCACACCTTTGAGATAATTAGTTGTAACAAGACAAGAGTAAGTATCTCACCCAGTGGGTTGCAATAGGATAAATAATAAGAGTAGACGCTGCAGTGAAAGATAAGTATCCACTCAATCTCATACGTTCAGCCAAAGCACCGCTGACTAGTTAGATAGAGAGTAAGTAATAATAATATTGTTGAAAAGACGCGTATTGCGCGGAGAGACTTACCTATTGTTGCTGCAGTGGATGCAAATGTGAATTGAAAGAAGAAATGGTGAAATGACGGCGTATAAGCATCGTCAGCTGTAGCAACAGGATCATCCACATCAGTTAAAGCGAAAAATTTAAGACCCTATTACCGCATGAGTGACGAACCAAATGTTGTGTATTTCAGAGATGTGAAAAAACGTACGATGAACGGATTACTAGCACCTCCAAATCCAAAAGCGAACGCGTATCCGAATAAATAGAAAGCAATACAAGCGACAACTTGATCAGTGATATTCTTCAATAAGATAGACTACAAGAAAGAGGTCAAAAATGTGTTATTGGATAAAATTAAAACAAATTCAGGATTTGCGAAATCTAATGGTTGTATAAAATCCTACATACCCCAATAAATTTATAACGGACAGCTCCTGCTTCAAGCATAGTGAATCCGGCTTGCATAACTAAAAAAGAATCTTGTCAACGACAAAAACCGTAAATCAAAAAAAAAAAGTGGAAAAACTAAAGTTTCCAAGTTTGAGTTCGAATTGCTTTAAAAAGATATACTGTCTTTTGTTCTTATGCAGCAAAAGGGCTACCAATACAATACTTTTAGGTTATTTTGCTTTTATAAAGAAAATCGGAGTTGGAAGCATAGAACCCTATTGTAGCAACGAAACGAGTGCGTTTGGTGCTATTCACAATAATAATGAGTAATTCACCTTTACTGCGTTCACAACTCATGTTCACTACCGTGCAATGCATTTATGTGGTAAAAGGAACGCTGAGGGGATTTTTAAAGTATAGTGCGTACATAAAACTAGAAAACCGCATAATAGCGTCCAACCAACGTCAATCTGTTGAGTAGCAGCAGCTTGTTGTGCTGATAGCATATTAAAGCTATCATTGAGAAGTTGTATTTGAGCGCTCTGAAGAGCTACCATTTCGGTTAGCGTCAGGTTTGACACTGTAGTGTTCATCGCGTATATTTTGCGAAGATGCAATTACTACGGAGAACAAATTTGGTTTTTCGTTTGTTTTAGTCACCTCTTTACTTAATTTGCTTCAAAGTAAGCAAGTCGCCTAGGTTAACGAAACCCTGCTTGCTCAATGGTTTGTTAAAGCGTTTAACAAAGAAACCCTCTACTTCCTTTTATGCGCTAGAAAAGGGTATAGTTGAGCGTACTGTACGCAAAAATGATGTAGGGCAGAGAATCGATGGAAACCAAGCCTGGCTGTACAAAAAACTTTACTTCCGTTTAGTTCGTGTCACTTGTCATACACGACAAGGCATTGTTTTTAATGTTCTACGGTTCCACAGTCCACTTGGGAAGTCAGTACGTACAAATAGTGAAACGGTTTTTACCTTTAATTTGCTAGAGTGCGTTAATGGCGTTTTCTCGTCTGCTACACCTGTGCGCCGTTGTTTTTCGAGCTTTTTGCTTATTTTTCCTACATTTACAATGTCAGAGCAATTGTTTACGCTCTGAATATACTTGCCTCCTCCTCCACGCGTCGCTTCTGCTTTGTAACGCTTTTCAGCCGCAGTCGCCTGTTGTTCTCTTCTGGCGCGCTTTTCTTCTGGACTGAGTACCTCGTGTTTAACACCAACACCACAACACCCGCCCATTGTGAATGAACCCTGAAAAAGAAGAGACTAAGCGAGTGACAATTCCAACAAATAAGTTTTTTTAACAGTTTGTACTTTGGAAGACCTGACGGCCTGCAAATTGCTTTTAACTCTTCATAACATGCTCCTGTTAATCTATTTATTCATGTCAATAGCTCAAGGAGCTGAAACAGACCCATCAGAAGGTACAATAACCTTTAAACGCGAATCTATAACTGGAAGCACTAGTTCAAGCGCTTCGTGACTTTTACACGAACTTTAACGGCGATGGGTGGACTGACAAGTTGAATTGGCTACAAGGAGACCCGTGTCTTATGGGAGTGTGGAAAGGGATAGGTAATCACGTGACTACGCTATAAACCACGTGAGGGTTTAACTAGTAACACGTTTAGCATGTAGAGTGGATCCTGGTCCACAGCTTTACCATGTTTTTCAGCTGTATGATCACGTGATGATTTATTTCAACTCTAACATAGTATAGGAACTTTCCTGGCAATAACTTGTCAGGGAAGCTCAACGATTTCGATTTTTCGCGATTCACAAGAATGGAAAAAATGTAAGTTTGCTTTTTTTTTTTTTTTTTGAAACATGTTGATCGCTAAGATGGTTGTTAACCAGATTCATGGACAATAATAAGATCGATGGTACTATACCTGATAGTTTTGCGAAATTGAAGGACATTAACGTCCTGTACGTTTGTGTTGATTGACGAACGTTTAACCTGTTTTAGAAACCTTGGAAACAACAAAATCACTGGCGCAATACCAAACTCTATTGGTACTCTTACTGGTTTGATGTCTTTGTACGATATGCCAGGTTTCCCTTTTGTTGTAATACTTATATGACAATGTTAAAGAGACTTGAGTTTGAATTATCTCTCTGGCCCAGTTCCTGACAGCATTTATCAACTTACAAACTTGGAGTCTTTGTATCCTCACTAATTGCCTTGTTTAAACTTTCCGGTATTAATCCTTTACTTAAACTCTAGACGTCTAAACATAAATAAGAGAAGGAAAGGTTCTTCATTTACAGGAGGGTTAACAGGAAGTATATCTCCAAAGATTGCTAATCTGACTAAACTTAAGTCACTGTATGGCAGCTGTTTCTTGATTCTCACTTACTGTTATTCTCAGAGAATTAGAACTAAACAAATTCTCAGGACCTCTTCCAAATGTATGGGATCTGATTGAGCTTAATTTGCTAAACCTTGGGAGCAATGATTTTACAGGAAAGCTTCCTGCCGACATTGGAAAATTAAAAAATCTAAAAAACTTGTACGTTCTTATTTCCTTTGCTCCTGACATACCTATTGTTCATGGTGTTTTATCAACCTGGTTTTAGCGACATTACGTTCTGCAGTATAACAGGGACTATTCCACGAAGTTTATTCTCTCTTCCATTAACCTACCTGTAAGCGAATAACTAAAACATATTGTTTTATTCTTATAAATCTAAATAACTTGCAGTTCATTGGGCGGCAACTTTTTCACTGGAACAATGTGCGAATATCATCAATAGTATTTGTGCATCAATTAATAATCCATATTATAGCCCATCGTTCATTGGTGCTCTTGAATCAACAACTACAATGTACGAAAAGTCTATGCCTTTTTAGAATAGTTCAAACATTCTGCAGTAACTTGGGAGGTCGTCCACGTGTTGACAATCCGGGTGGGCACTACTTAACAGGACCAGTACCGAATGAATTATGGTCTCTTTCTGCGACTGAAGCACTGTATGTAGTCAAGCATTACTTCTAAGGAGCCTTATCTCAATAGGTTTTTATCTTTCAACAAGTTCAATGGAACACTTCCTTCTAGTTTTCCTGGACTTGTCAACATACGTAACTTGTAAGAACATTTACAGATTGTAGTTTATCTTATTTTTTTAAAGGCAACTTGATCACAACGAATTTACTGGTACAATTCCGCCATCTATCTTTCAATTAGGATTAGTTGATTTGTACGATTTTTGACAACTGCGTAAAAAAAATTGGAATAATCTTAGAATAGGTACTTGAATAACAACAAGTTCGTTGGCAGCATTCCTGAAACAGTTAGTGAACCATACAACTTGGTTGACCTCAAGCAATTGTACGAGTTAGCCAGTAATGATCGTTCGCTCAAACCTTTATAGGGATCTATCAGAAAATCAATTAACAGGAATTGTTCCACAGTTCTTTAATAGTGTAAAGTCATTGCTTTTTCCTTTATTCGTAACAATCGCATTTTAGAAGAATGCTCTGCTTAATGTACCTGGTCATGAACTAAAATATAATACATTTACTTGTCCGCTACCCGTAAATGCAACAAAGCTCTATCAAGCGAAATGTGGTAAGAAACAGAGTTTAGAAAGATTTCTAAGAAATAATTTTTAGCTTGGGTGATTCTGTCTGCACTCTCACCAAAGATTGGTTTCTCAAAAGTTTCAACAAAGGTTACGGTATCAGGATTAAATATACCACAATTTGCAGGGAAAATATCCTGTCATTTTGGCACAAGGTCAATACTTTAATGACAATATGACATTTTTCTTATTTTTGTTCAAGTGTTACTGTAGGTATAGCCAAAAATTCTAGAACTTTGACATGCGAAGTGCCCGAGACAACACAAGACGTATTAGTTAATTTCGTTGCTATTTTATTAACAAATAGCTAGGGGTTTGTTGATGTGTCCATCACGTTGAATCAAATACAAGTATCAAAATCAAACCTTAAGTTTTTGTTCTACAAGACACCACAGTTATTGAATATATCTCAAACAAACTCAAGACAACAAGGTAGTTTTGGTAGAGGAATATATTTCACTGGGAAATTCTTTCAACCAACAGGTACATGAAAACGATAATAGGGAATTAAAAAAAAAAACCAACAAGTTTAATTTTTTTTTGCAAGGTTTGGTGTCATGTCGCTTTGGCAACATCTCAGTTAAAGGGAAGTTCCTTGAGAACAATAAAACAACATGTGAGATACCAAAACATGATCCAGGTATAGTACCAGTATCTGTCAGTAATGATGGAGTACATTGGAGTGATGACAATATTACAATTGAATACTACCACTATTGTGACTTAAAGATTGTATGCAATGGCCATGGTACATGCAAAAATGACACGGTATGTACCTTATATTATAGCTTCTATTGCTAATTATGCTCAAAATAGCTCCCGCCTTACTGTGATTGTTTCCCTGGTTTTGAAAATTCAACAAACAATTGTGAATACTGCTTGTGCGCTATAGTCTGATCATTTTTATCATTGGGTTCTCATCTAATTTCTGTGTTTAGGCCCGAATTTTATGGGCCAAGCTGTAAGCCATGCCCTAAATGCGTTCATGGTACATGCAACGACGGCATAACTAATGACGGAAAGTGCAAGTGCACTTTCTTTTGGGCAGGTAAAAACAAATCAAATTAGTTAGTGTTGTTGATGGTTTTTCAAGGTCGGTTATGCACTATTCGATGGTGGGTTTATGCTTTGTATGGATTAGGAGGATTGCTTGCAGTGGGCATTCTAGCCTTGATTGTGTTTATATGCGTCAGAATACGAAAGAAACTCAAACGTATAAAAGCAAGCAATGCTGAACGTCAACGTCTTCTTGATGATGACAATGATAGTATTAATGATAATGAAAATGATAGCACTGATTCTGACTCTTCTTCTCTTTTTATTGTACCAACTGAAGATGTACAAAGTATTACTGAGATATTAAATATGAATAAAGATGAGCAGGAATGAATTAAGAGCACGTGTTTAAGTTCCACGTCTGACCTCCATTGCTCATATTTAGTGTAACAGGCGCTATAAGGTAAAAACTAGGTGCTTGTCAACACGAACTACATGCTCGCAGTGATGAACAAAAGTGGGATTTCGAAGTTTCTTTTTGTTGTTCAACATCTTTGTACAAAGAGAACGTAGAAATTCCAACCCATGTTGTACCGGTATTCGTCTAATCAAGGAATCAAGCGGGTTTTGTTAAACCGGCCAGGTTTGGCTAGGTTTTTGGTATGCAAATTCTGGTTGACGCTTGCTGAGTCATTCTTTAGCTGCTGATGGACAACGCCCTACTCATATTGGCGCTTGTCGCACTGTTGATTGGCGTATACTTCAAAGATGAGCTATTAGGTCAAACAACATACCAGAAAACGTTTAGACTTGGTAACAAGGTACACAAATACGCTTTGTGGCGCAAACTAAGGTTTACACGAGATAACTGTACGTTACTTTGATATCAGAGGGAAAGCTGATCAAATACGGTTACTACTCGCAGAAGCAGGTATTACAAATGTTTTAAATCGAGTTATTAACCTCTCTGGTAGGAATACAGTTTATCGATGAGTACATCGTACGAGAAGACTGGCCAGAGCAAAAAAAGAGTACAGAGCGTTATTCAAGCGATAATTAATTCATTACAACAGATAAAACCCAATTCAGCTATGGACAAGTACCACAGCTTGAAATAGATGGAAAATACTACGTACAAAGGTATGGAACATAGTGAGGAACATTTCAATCTGACACTTTTAGCGGCGCTATTATGCGTCATATTGCACGAGCTACTGGATACTATGGTGTAACATCCGACCAAGCAATGCAAGTACGTAACAGAACGCTCTTTCGCTCGATTAAGAGGTTTCTCTGAAAGTGAAATGCTAACAAGGTTAAAGGTTGACATGGTCTTTGGAGGAGCTGAGGATCTCAAAGGAAAATATACAGGGCTCGCATACAGCGATAAAAAGACTTTTGTAAGCACAGAGAGATTTATTTTCGCATTTTTTAGATTATTTTATTGTTTTTTTTTTCACTTTATTGTTAGGACGCTAACAAGGATAAATTCATCACTGAGACTATGCCAACATGGTTTGGTCATTTTGAAGCGTTACTTCTAGCAAATGGAGGGTTCTACGGTGGCGGAAAATTCTTTGTAGGAGACGATGTACGCAAAACTTTTAGTTTGATTTTTTTTTTTTTTTCAATAGTTGAACGTGTATCTTACATTTTTTCTTAGTTGACATTCGCAGATATAAGTGTATTTTTAGCTGTAGAAGCTTGTTTGGGATTGAATGAAGAAGGTCTAGAGGAGTTCAAGCTTCTTACCTCGTTTATGAAGCACATAAAAGAGAGACCGAATATAAAAGCGTATTTGAACTCTGACAAACGACCAAAGTTTACAAATGGACAAAGAGCTTCTTTCAGAGGTGTTGCTGATACTAAGAGCGAATAAAACACTAAAATAAACAACTACATCATACCCTATAGTTTGTAATATGACAACACTACGATACAAGCTGCACAAGTGTCAAATGTGACAGCACTGTCAGATTCAAAGAACTGCGATCTGGCTTAGTCTGTTAAGTTACGGTTGAAATTTATTCGAAGTACACTATTTAGGCGGCAGAATTGAAATGAACGTCCTCCTTGCTAAAAAGTACGAAGAAAAACATGACCCTTCCGATTGGTACGTAAACAAAACCACCGTTAATCAATAATACTCCTAAAGGTGGGTTTCTGAGAAGCTGGATGGTGTCAGGGCGTATTGGGACGGAAAAACGCTTTGTAGCCGCGCTGGTAACCCGTTTAAAGCGCCGGACTGGTTTACTGCTGATTTCCCTTCAGAGCACCTTGATGGCGAACTATGGCACGTTTAGAACGTTGTTTGAATTTCACTCTGCCTTCCAATTATGTTATTGTTACATTAAGCTGATACGGCGCCTAGGTGCGGTAGAGGCTTGTTTCAACAAACCGTGGGCATTATAAAGAAAACAAAAAACCTACAACACGACGAGTGGAAAAAAGTGCTCTATCTCGTCTTTGATGCACCACAGATTCTAGAGCCTTATGAAAAACGTGCGTGAACACTACCACCAAGCACTGCACCAAAAGTAGTAGCAGTATCAGACAAAACAACACGTCGAAAACCTGAAACTTACGACTTCTAATTCAGGATGTAAACGGTTTGAAAAGTTAGTTACAAAGTGTAAGTATGCAACAAGTGTTGGTAAAACAAAATGTAAGAATAAGAAACATCTTGGTGAAATGTTGAAGGATGTCATAAAGGTACAAGAGTTAATTGTACCTTTTCGTTTTAGCACGTGTTAAAATATCTAATCTTGAGAAAATAGCAAGGAGGTGAAGGTTTGATGTTAAGGCAACCACAGTCTTATTACGAAGGTAATGTTATAAATGATGTTTTGGTATTACTCTTATTTACATCTAAAAGGGGTTCGGTCGTCTACTTTGTTGAAGGTTAAGGTGTTCCACGATGAGGAAGCTAAAGTTACAGGTATGATTGTTTTTTGTAAATTGTTTTTCATCGTGTTTTACTTGTTGTGTAACGCATATTTCAAGGTTACAAAGTTGGAAATACCAATAAGAATCACAGGCATTTAATGTGTAAAATGTACGGTGCCAATACAGAAAGGTCAAAACTTACAAAATTTACTCATTCTAAAAAATAGGCCAAATGGACATGACTTTACAATTGGAAGTGGTTTTACAGAAATAGAGCATTGTAACCCTCCACCTATTGGATCAATTGTTACCTTTCAGTACCAAGAACTTACAAAGCTAGGAAAACCAAGGTACACTCCAATCTTTCATATAAAACTCCGCCTTAAATTCTCTATCTGGCTACTCATGTTTTCTTATCTAGATTTCCTTCTTTCTTGAGAGTCCGAGAGGATGTTACATGGGACGAGGTATTAGAGAACTGGAAAGAGAAAGAACAGTCAAGGCAAAAGCTACATACATTACAAAGAACAAGGAGTCTTTTGTTTACAAAGACTATACCAAAGCTTAATGGTCAAGATGAAGATGAAGACGAAGATACAACAGAAAACAATTCAGATGTACCAGATCCTAAAAAACCTTTATTTGCAAACTTTACAATGGAAGACAGTAGCGATGATGAAGATGAAATAATACAACAGGTGAGTTAACTGTTACTACAACAAGGCCGAACAAAAAACCAGAATCTATTTCAATTTTTTTTTTTTGATCTTGACTTAACTTCTTCTCTCAGACAAACACATCAAAAAAACAACATAACAATAAAGGAAGACAAAAGTGTAAGTATGGTTCAAATTGCTATAGAAAGCAACAACAGCATTTGTCTACTTTTAGTCATCCTGGAGACGAAGATTATTTTGTACATAGGTACCAACAGTAGCTGATATTATTTTTTGAATGTATTTATATTTTTTAATGCATGGCGCAGCTAGATGACGTTTTTTTTTGTTAGCAATGTTATAGTAGGTAAAAAAAGACCACGTGATGAGTTAGAAGATAGTGATGACGTATGGGTACTAAAGAAGCCAAAAACAAAGTAAATCCAAGATACGATATCTATGGATTTCAAAAAACAATAAAAAACTTGTTAATTTGTATTACCCAAAAAAAAAGTATCGCCTTTATTTTACATTCTAAATACAGTCGCACGGTTTAGGTCAGATGTAAAATTGAAGTTACATAATTTGTGACGCGCTCAAGCTGTATTTTTATTTTACTTTTTGTCTATAAACAAAACTATTAGTACTCTCCTCTAGTACCAGTACACGTGCCTTGTGCAATCTCTGGTTCAACACCCGCATCTGAAGGTGAATCTTTGGGATCTATAGTCTGCTCTGGTGTATCCTCAGTCTGGTCTGTAACTGGTGTATCCGTTGATTCAACACTTTCTTCGTTAAATTCTGTATCGTCGGTTTCTTCTTGTTCTGCTTCATCCACACCGTCTTCTTCTTCGTTTTCGATATCCTCTTTTTCTTCAACTGGTGGCGTAAGCGAAGATATCCCCTCTTTGAAATCAAGAGAAGCAGAGTTCATGCAATAACTAGACAGTACAACAATCAGAAAAACACAAAAAAACCCCTAATTTTTGCTTACCGAAGTTCCGTCGGTTTTGGACCATCTGAGAACACGTGTCCTGAAACATCATTAGCTAAAATAGTAAAAGGGGTGTTTCACAAACCTAAGTGAGCGCCTGATTTATAGCAAAGTACCTGAACGGAGTATTAGAAGAAGAAAGTTATCTGTCAAATATAAAATCCATTACCTCTGTTCTTGAAAAACCAAAAGAACTATCTGTCTTGTAATAAACAGCTTCTTCTTTTATAGGACGCCAAAATGATGGCCATCCCTGTTGTGTGGAGTTTAGTTGTTTGATTAAAATGTCAAAAGTACGCACTGTTCCACTGTCATATTTGTGTTCAGAACTGAATAGAGGCTGTCCACCACATCTTGAGTAGTAAATACCCTACAAACATTTATTACGGATGTATTTTTGTCCGAAGGGTACTACAATACGTCTATTACGCGTTTGAAGTGACTTTTACGTACGCTAGCCTTCTCATCGTGATATTCGTTATGAAAAGCACGCTCAGTACCGTGTTCTCTTGTAACGTGGAATTGTTTATGCGTTAGACCTTGTTTCCACTCTTTTGGTGACTTCACAACTGCAAAATGCTGCGGAGGACCTAAATACGTTATAAAAGCGCTATTTTATGCGAATATATTAACCTCTTGTTAAATCAATGTGTTCTTTTGTATCAACTTCGACCTTCTTAGTGGGTTTGCGTCTTCTTCTGCTCCTCCTTAATGCACTCTCTAAGCTGAGACTTTGATAGAGCGGCCTAGTGAAGCGCAACATAATTGCTACTTTAAGTGTTGCGGGCGATAAGCGAGTTTTGTTGTAATTCTCTTATTCTTCAACAATACACGAACGCCTTACTTTTTTGCAATGCAAAGAATCGCTAGAAAGGTAAAAGGCTTATTTATAAAGCCAGAAGAAGAAGATGAAGATTCAAAACAACCTTTCCTCTCCCACCTAGAAATTACGGATGGTGATGGAGGTGAATACGCGTACGTAGCGAAATTCGCTTCAATTGCAAGCAAATAACAAAATATTATATTCCGGTCACTAACAATTCCCAAGACTCAATAGATATGATCTACAAGAGCTAGTTCAAGCTATTCAGCGTATACAAACTGATTTACATTTTGTGACATCTAAAATTCGTGGTCAAGATATCCTATACGTACGTTAAGCGCTCGCAGTGTTTGCTCGTACTTTTCTATGGAAATTTAAGACTTCGTAACTTATATTCGTAGACTCCGACCAAAAAGACTAAACTACCATACTGGCTCGTTAATAATATTTTTTTCTTTACCCTGGCATGGCAGGTTCTTAATGTTATCGTACTCACGTGGATAGAATCAGGTAATTGATTTTTATTAAAACTTTCAAATAAAAAGTTAAATATTTAATTTAAAATTTCTGCTTACCATGAGCTCTAGGTTTTAAAAAAAACACTTCAAGTGCATCTACAAAACTAAGTACAGGTGATATAATTGGTTTTGTTGTCATGGGTTCATTCCAGGCACGTGAATCATTGATTATTCTTTTTTTTTCTCTCATTTTTGAGAAGTCTTACTGCTTACGCTTCTTATCTAGTTTCTCCTGTCTATACTTATAGTGGTTGTATCTATAAAGCTTACAAAACAAGTACTTCATCGTACTGTATCTGGTTACTTTTTGGCTCAGAGTTTCTTGAGTACAATATTCTTGTTTGCTGGTATCTACACCATAACGTAAGTTCTTCTAGAATATTATTTTTTTATGTGTTGGTTTGTTTGAGCGCTGACTTCTTTTTTAGATTCCGCGCTGACCCTAAAAGTTTCGATGGTGTGTTTAAGGAAGGTGTTAAAGAAGAGAGTTGGAGGAGTGTTTTTATATTTGTCCGTATGGTGTACTTTTCAGCGACTACTATGAGTACAGGTAAGTTCTTTTTGTGTTATTTAGTAATGTCATTTTTCTTTGTTTTTCTGTTAAGTCTTCTAACACTCCTAGTCGGATATGGTGATATCACACCTGTTAAATGGTTTGTTTATATTATAGTTACACTACAAATACTTCTTAGTGTTGTATACACAACAGGTACGTCGTATTGCAACTTACTTAATGTTTTACTTTTTCTTGGATTGTTTTGACCTTTTTGGTTTAGTTATCTTCGCACTTGGATTGAAGCATTTCCAGCAAAAAGCGTACAAGAAAAAGAACCAAAGGCGTAGGGACGCAAATCTTCAAAAAGCATCCAACACTAATAGTGTTGTTGATGTAGAAAAGGGTGTTATTTCGATTTAGTATTGTTGCCTCTTTTTTGTAAAATATTATGTATAAATCTTTGTAGCAAAATAAACACTTCACTTAAAACAAGTGAATGCGCTGGCAAGTTTAATGAAAAGCAGCTGTATCGCACGTTTTTAACGACATATTAGTTGTACAAAATGATCAGAGTTCTTGTTGTCCGTGTGAAATCGTCAGCGGATTGCCTTGTACTCAAGGCAGTCGTTGAATATAAAAACTTCCGGTACGAACTCTTCTGTATTGCTAGAGCTTGTGGAACTCCATTGCTGTGTGCGTTGTATTTATTGAGCTCACAATTACTAGGGGTTTTAATATTAAAGTACCTATAAGTGCAAAACCTGTACGTATTTTACAAGTAGACATTAAAGGCCTCAGTCGTAATCTATTATTAGAAGTCTTTTTTTGGCATACTTACTTTATTCTCATAGATACCTTATGCAAGACGTTTTTCTCGTGTAGAACTACGTTACATTATCCACAATCATAACGCAGAACGTACAGACTTACAAATCGCAAATAGTTCCTTGGTTATCTCAACTTGTAAAACAACTTCAATAAAAAATAAAAGAAAACGGAAAAACCCGTAGAATAATCCCACTACAACGATAAATAGTATACTCGCGTATTAATAATATTTAGTCTTTGAGATTGGCGAGCACTGTTGCGAAACGTCGAACTACTTTTTGTTACACTTAAAGAAATAGCAGTTTTCTAAGGCAGTGCACATATGAAATAAGCAGCCATTACCCAAACCAACATATGATACGCAACATATATCTGGTACTGTTCATCACCTTGTTGGAGTTCGGCTATTGCGGTACAACGCCAAACTGGACGCCAACGTATGACATGCAAATGTCAACGATATTTATGCCTTGTAATGACTCCGGCTTCTTTGATGCTAACTTTGCAGCTCAGTTTGGTATTGCTGATTTCGATTGGAGTAATGCGAAGCAGTTATGGGCTAACGCAAAACCAATGAACTGCGAAGAGCTACTGGTGGAACAAGTGAAACGTGTAAAGGCTGTGAATCCGAAAACAACAGTTTTCGTGAAACCTTGTCAAAGGTAAACGACTTTTCATTTTTGTTTTTTTTCTTCCTTTACTAAACCCACGTGACAGCGCTTCCTTGGTATACGAATGTTCGCACGAAAATAACAGACGCTGCTTACGCAGGGTGGTTTTTAAAGTTCTCTGGAAAAAACAACTATCACGTATCACAATGTGATAAAACCTACGACCCGCCTCTTTGTTCAGAGTTTTATCACGATCAAGGTCAAACACCTCATCATCCTCACGGAGATGGTTCTTGTAATAGTCTATGAGACTGTGGAGGTGTTCCATGTGGTGAATACCTTTGGGATCATCGAAATACGACTTTGACGGATTATTTGATCGATCACGTGATTCTTGGTGAAACAGGTTTTCTATTAAAGTGTTTGTGTTTGTCTAAACGTACTAGGCCTCGGTAACGATCAAATATCTGGGTTTTACCTTGATGGGTGGACTGATTTCCCTAACGCACGAAAAAAATGGGAGCCGAACCAAGGATTCTGCGATCACTACAAATACGGTTTGTATTTTATAATCAAATATGGCCAATCTAAGTCTTTCGTAGGTGGCGCCACTGAAGAAGACTACTATTGCACCGCAGATATGGGGCTCACGCAAACTGACACCACAGCCATTTATACTAGTTGGAAAGCTAATATTGCCAAAGTGCATGCTGCTATTGCCGGAAAAGGAGGATGGAGTTGGCAACAATTCGCTGATTTTTCAACACCTACGAAAGAAAAATGCGCCCTGACATTCAGAGCTGAATGTAGCAATACCTCTGAAGCATATACCAATGCTCTGTACTACAAGGTTAGAACAGTATACCAAATATGAACCACTGAGTTTTGTTTTAGTACACAACAACAGATAGAGCTGTATCTCCTCTTCCTCAGTTCAAAGAAGACTTGGCGGGTTTCCTACTTGTTAGAGGACCTTACGCATGGATTGGATATGGTTGGAGCGGTTGTTCTTCAGGTTCAGATCCTCCAGGAGCTAAAGGCAAACCCAGATGAACTCAAGGTTGACTATGGAACACCAACAGAGGTTTGTCATGAGACATCAACTAACAGTGGTGTATTTGTTCGTAAATGGACCAAAGCTACTGTACAGTTCGATTGTAATACATACACAAGCACTATTACAATGAATTAAACCTGCTAACTTCATCTCCACCAAATATTTGTAAGTTATTTTTCTTTAAGACGGTAGCCGTAAGACGTTCTGATATCAGAAATGTTAGCATAACGGAGTGACCTAAGTGAAATTGAACTCAAGCTTATGTACACATATCAGTCAGACAATGAGAAAACAACAAAACTGGTAATAACGACCTATATTAACTGACATTTTAGTGAATAAAGGTGTCACAACCCGATAGTTTTTGGCGGGTTCTCTCAATCACCATTATTCATAGTAACTAAGCCCACGTTTGAAGACAACCAACAGTGTCTATACACGTGGGGCAATGTGAGTGGACGGTGGCAGAATCGAGATAATTGTTGACTTTTTCACCCAATTTCTCAGCTTCGAAACATAAACAGGTGAAAAGGTACTGACCCTTTAAAATAAAGTCTATTCGTTACGTAAAACCACTTTCTGACTATCCTCAGGGTATAATGGAGCGAAGAACAAAAGCTGAAGCTTTGCTTGAACTATTTGAGCTCAAAAATCGAAATATAGAGCTTCTAGATATTCCAACAGAGATAATCGCTCATATACTGACGTTTGTGGATGTTTCCTCTCGGTTTCTCGTTTCTAGAACCTGTAACTTGCTCTTGACTATCATACTCCACCATGTTGGATTTAATCGCATCATGGTTAAGTCAACCTCATGTTGTTCTCGGCTTGCTGGTAGCCCGCTTCTTAAAAATACAACAATATCATTTAAGTATTTTAGAAGAGCCAAAGATTCAGATCTTGCTCTTCTTTCTGGTGTTAATAAACTAGAACTATGCGAGAACGACTGTATAACAGACTTGGGAGTAAAGTCTATATGTGGAGTAAAGCATTTGAGTTCCTTTCGTTGTCCAGGTATCACAGACTCAGCACTCGTGCAACTCTCAAAACACCTTCAATCAATAGATTTCTTTAGTCGTCCTGAAGTAACTGAGATTGGGCTGAAAGCACTAGCTGGGGTACAAAAGATCAAAATGGACGGCGTCACTATTAGTGATGATATATTATGTGGATATGCTGGAGTGCATACCTTAGCTTTGCGTTCTTGTAAGAATTTCACAAGTGCTGGTGTTTCTTCACTTGCAGGAGTATACAAAATAGATTTTTCCTATACATCAGTTACAGATGACGGTTTGATAGCATTGGCTGGTGCACACATTATATGTTTGAACCAGTGTGAGCTTATAACAGATGAGGGTGTTAAAGCATTGGCAGGTGTACATACCATTTACTTGAACGGTACATCAGTCACTGATAAAGGTATTTCACCATTGGCAGGGGTTCATCAAATAACTTTGGTTTCGGTACAAACAATAACTGACGTTGGAGTTTCAGCACTAGCTGGTGTACATACTATAGATTTAACAGAAACATTGATCTCAGACAAGGGTATTTCAGCATTAGCTGGTGTTTATTCCATAGACTTGAACGAAATGCCAGTAACAGATGAAGCTATTATAGCTCTAGCTGGTGTCCATGAAATACTACTGGATGAAACAAACGTCACAGATGTAGGAGTTTCGGCACTAGCAGGCGTTCATACTATATGCTTGGATAGTACAAAAATCACCGATTTAGGTATCTTGGCATTGGGCGGTGTACATGTTATAGATTTAAAACATACATCAGTTACAGACAAAGGAGTCTCAGCACTTGCTGGTGTACATAAATTAGGCCTTGCTTCTTGTAAAGGTATCACTGGAACATGTATGAAAAGTATTGCAGGTGTTCATACCATTGATCTGTCCTCAACAAATGCAACAGATGAATGGCTTGTACCACTTATTTCTGGTGGTGTCAAGGTGTTGTGTATTTTTTGCACAAATGTATCACAAAAATTTGCTAATACACTTTATGAAACCGATATAAAACTGGTAGAGTATGAAGAAGACCAAGTTTTTATGTTCCTTGAAGTGTAGCTACTCTGAATAAACTTCCTTAACCTATTGTATTAAGATTTCCTTCACAATCAAATGTGCTTTACGCTACAGTAGGCTTTGTTAAGCTTAAAATTGTGAAGCCTGTCCACCCTCGCGATTTTAATCAACCAAACCGCACATTTATTGTTTGTAGTTGATATCTGTGATGTGCCATGTGAGCTAGTATTGGCGTTGGTGGACGCTAGTGCAGCGCTAGCAAATCCTGACAATCAACCAATTTTAAAAAAACAATAAATCCGTCTCATCGCAAAAGCGTAAAGACGCCACGTGCTTTTATCAATTATGCTCAAGAGCGCACTTATTACTATAGATGCTATGTTTGAAAGTAGACAAATAACGTTCACTGTCTGTGGCTATTCCGTATCAAATTACTGTTAACAGAATAGAAAGTATCGTTAGCATATAAAATTGATAAAATAGAAGGGCATTACAGCTTTACCTAAAAGTAAGGGCGCACATATTTGCTAGTGCGACTAGGACCTTAAAAAGTCACACGCAGCGTGTAGCTTGCTGAAATAACTATCTCTGGTATTTTAGCTGTCTATGTTGTGTGAATATACTCAATAGAAGAGATAAGAACAGCTCACGGAGTAGGTTGGTCGACTTACCTGTGTGTAAAGTTTTGAGTGACTGTTTTTTGATGCACACATTGACTCAGTACCTATTGGTTGTAGTAAGAAATTGTACGCTGCGCTAGTATTCCTGTGACCAATATTATTTTTTTTATAAAGTGAGTTGGCCCGCGTTTTCAGCAGTAAAACTTTTCCTATCACATTTTTTTTTCACGTTTTTGTCCATTTTTTCAAAAGTATCCCACAACAAAGGCCGCACATGAGAACATTCGTATTACTATGCGCCGTTGCTGCGCTTTTTGCATTTTCAGCAGAAGTATTAGTAAATCAGGTACTGAACACTCTCAACGAGCTACACACGCTTTAAAAAGTGAATACCACGGGGCGTAACTTTTTTTACTCACTTCCCGTGTCCCAACCGTCAGTACTTTCCTACAACTTATTAAAAAGGCCAGTAACTTACTCTTTAACTTAGCCTAAGATAGCTGGAAACCCTTTTGAGGGCGAGACATTCTTTGTAAACCCAGACTACCAAGCGGAGGTTGATTCTTCCATTAAAGATTATCCTTCAGAAAAATCTCTATTGGAGAAAGCCAGAGACATCCCAGTAGCGTATTGGGTAAGTTTGCCAACTTTTTCGAACGAAAAGTTTACGAACAGAAAAAATCACGTGTCACCAAACCGTAACGCGCTTTTTTTTTAGATGGACTCAATGTCGAAAATTCCAGGCGCTTTGAAAGTCCTCGAAAATGCAAAAGCTGCTGGTGAATTGACGATGTTCGTAATCTACGATTTACCTAACCGCGATTGCGCCGCTGCTGCCTCCAACGGAGAGATATTATGTGCAAACGCTGCATGCGCTGACGGTACGTACAAGCGCGTTCGAAAGAACTTTTATCCTAAATAAAACATGTTGGCGGAAATTTCTTTTTTGCTAACTGTTACCAGGTTTGAATACATACAAAACAAAGTACATTGATCCTATTGTTGCTACATTCAAGAGATTTCCTAACCAAACAATCGTTGGTATTGTTGGTACGTAACACTTCTCATGAAATCTCAATGAAAGAATAATCCACTTACTTTTTTTCGAAAAAAAACAGAACCTGATTCGTTGCCTAATCTCGCTACCAACTTGGCTATTCAAAAGTGTCAAGAAGCTGAAACCGCTTACACACAAGTAAGGAAAAAATATTCCGGCGTATAAACGTTAACATGTATTAGGGTGTTGCTTACGCTATCCAACAATTGTCTACCCTAAGCAACGTACACTTATACGTTGATGCCGCTCACGGTGGTTGGCTCGGATGGCCAGACAACCTCCAAAAAGCATCTGCTGTATTCTCTAAAGTCTTGGCTCTTGCTGGTGGTAACGACAAGATCCGCGGTTTCGCTACAAACGTATGTTGATACTTTGTCTGCTTTTTTTCTAATCTTTTATTAAGGTCGCCAACTACCAACCTCTTGGATCCATGAGCAGTACCGCTGACCCTTGTAAACTAAAATCACAATACAACAATGCCATCAATGAAGTCATTTACACAAGCCTTCTCTCTGGAGCGCTAGAACAAGCTGGTATCACAGGAAAGACATTTGTCATTGATACATCAAGAAACGGTGACCCAGACACTCGCCAAGACTGCTCAAACTGGTGTAACATCAAGGGATCAGGATTAGGTGTAAGACCAACCACAAGCACTCAATCTACTGGTGTGAGCAACATTGACGCTTTCATCTTCGTCAAAGTTCCTGGTAAGCTCTAAATTCCATCACGCAATTTTTTGTTAACTATTCTTTCTCAACAGGTGAATCTGATGGTACCACAAATACCACATCCACAAGATACGACTTCCACTGTCGCTCTGAAGATAGTGTCGTACCTGCACCTGAAGCTGGTCAATGGTTCTCTAGCGACTTTTTAGCTCTTTGTAAAAACGCTGAACCTGCTCTTTAAATAAAAACAAGACCTATGTCAATAAGCATTTACTGCCTTGAGAAGAAATTGATCCGGAATGAGTCCCAAAAACGCAAGTGCTTGATCTGACGTCAGATTTCATCTTCATTTTAGTAAGAACTTTGTTATGTTTATATGCACGCCACAGACAGCAAAAAAGTAAACGCTAGTAAAGCTAGTTAAAAGAAATTCTCGGACAGAAGTCTCAATTTCTCAGAGCTACAAAACGGGTGCTTGTATGCTTCTACTTATTATCCCTAAACACGTGCCATCTTTAAATGAAATCCGACACTTTGTGTAGTATTTGTTTGCAGTTTTTTTTGGAATTGCCGTGTTTTGTATACTTTCTTCAGAATAATAACTCCCCGAGTACAAAAAAGTACAAGGTACGTACACTCCGTTATCTGACGTGCTAATTAGGGATGGTTTTTAAGCGAAATCATTCATGTTTTTCGCATTGCGTTACTTTTCATTGACTGCTTTTACGTAAAAAGATTCTTTTCGAACGATTTGATACAACCATGTCCTCAATAGATTACCTTACGCCGTATTATCGTATCACGTGATCGAAAAGAATTTCGAACAAGCAGTTTTTTATTTACTGCAAACGTAGCTTGGAATGGTCTTTAGCGATGATTTTATTAACGAACGAACCATAATTGTTAAGTTTGCGTCACTGTGAGTGGCGAACCATAAAAAACTGCATTTATTTCGAACAAACACAAGGATAGCAACAAATGAGCAAACAAATATTAAGAATAGTGGTAATAGGAGCTAATAGTACCGGTAAGTCTTTAAACAAAACAAAAGAAAACACAAAGGTCTTACGTTATCAGGATAAAGTTCTTACAACACAAATAGGCAAAACATCCTTTATATCACGTGCCAATACCGAACGTGTAGATTTTGTAGATACAAGTGGTATGGAATCTATGGATATGTATGGAAACAATACCTACATGGACGCAAATGGGATAGTACTTATATACGTACGTGCTTTGTGTTTCGTTCGAACAAGTTCAAAAATTAACGGCTTTTTTTTTAGGATGTTACAAGTCCCACTTCGTTTTCGGCACTGCCTTTATACCAAACAATGGTCAAAGCAGCTATAGAGGAAGGAGTACCTATATTTCTAGTTGGTAACAAAACAGACTTGAGAAATCAGAGATGTGTCTCTGCAGACATGGGTAAAGGATATGCAAAAAGAAATAACTTTAAATTTTACGAGATAAGTACAACTGATGACGTGCTTGATACATACCAGAACTGCCTTCAATCAATTTTAAAACGTGCTAAGAAACGCAATTATAAACATAAACAAACAGAACAGGCAAATAGATTATTAAGAGCCGCGGGAAGGAGACTTGATAAGTCCTTGCGATTAATAAAAAAAGTTTAAAGAAATTCTGTATTTTTGTTTTTATCATGGCGTATAAGGTGACGTTATACCAGTCATTTTTAGTGAAACGTTAAAGGTACACCAAAGATATTAATGCGTACGAGCCACTTAGAAACAGTCTGTTTACTACGGTTGTACAGTTCAGAGAATACAATTTATCAAGATGATATTTTTCTTGTGGTTAATTGTAATCAATGAAAAGTAACATGCTGTTACGTTAAGTCTTCAACTTGCGTGTTTCGATTAACAACACATGTTGCAGTGGATTGATTTGAAAGTAAGGAAATAACAACTTATTAGCTTGCAACCTTTTACCAGCTCCAGCTTATGTTTTCTTTTACAAAAAAATAGTTCCCTTGACTTAAGGGGCTATAAGTAACATTCTATAATCTGATACTTTCCGTCACCATGGAGGATTCCGAATTGTTTGTGTATGACAAAGGAAATAGCCACAGTTTTATCAAACGGTAATTCTCGCGATGTTAATAACATATTCAGTCTTATTTCTTTCACAGGCGACTAGATGCCTATCCAATCAATTCATCCTTGTCAGCACTTCCCGTTGAGTTACATATCATTATACAAAACCTTTCAGCTGATGTATACATCAAATGGCCTCTCCTATGCCTGAAAACAGCATTGACTTCTCGATTCAATGAAGCTTTAGACAAACATGGGATATTTAAGAGTTTTAGAATTGAACAGATTACATTCAAAATTGCTCAGCAATGTCACTTTGTAGATGGATTTAGAGATGGTAAATATATGATGTGGAACGTTAAAGGTCAACTGTTAATAATGTGTTTCTATCAGCAAGGTAGGAAGCACGGCAAGCAACTTCAATGGCATGATAATGGCAGACTTTGGGAAAAGGCCTTCTATAAGCAAGGAAAGCTATATGGCGAATACAGTCAGTGGCACGATAATGGCATGATATATATTCACAAGTTCCAAGTCCATTTGAAAGCAAAGAATAAAGACTTGCTTCACAGCATGAAGACAAAGGATTAACAATGAATATAACATGTTTTTTTTTAATATATTCTTGTTAGTACTGAGTACTGATGGTTGTAACTGTTCTAAGGTCCTTTCGTTCATTGACATTAACTACCTCTAGTAAAATATAATAAAGATACGGTACTTAACTTCCTTGTGCACTAATTTTACTCGTTAGTTATTCCATTGATGTTGCCATGCTTGCCGCATTGTTCGGCTAGTTGCCACCACAGTTTTGCCTTGCCATTTTGTTTACCTTTCTTGTACCAACAATACAATAGTTTTTCTCCGTTCTTTGTCCACTTTGTATACTCACCATGCATTTCATAATCAACACAAGTTATTGATTTATCTATGTGGAGGGATAAGTAATTTGTGTCGTACTTACTATTCTTGACCGTCTGGCAATGATAAAGTAGCAAGTCACACCCGAACTATTTGGTTTATACTGTGAAACAGGTCAACACGTTTGAATGAAACACAGAATCTGAATGGCCACATGAAAAATCAGCTGTAATAGAGAAAGAAGGGCTATTAAATAATATTTATTTTTCTAATTAGAACAAAACATGCGGTAATTTTACTGTAGGTGTTTTTCAATCAAATCCTCCGTGGCTTCCCAAAGCTGTTTTGCTAGAGTCATATCTTGAGCTCTGGTAGATGGTTGTTTTTCCTATTTTGTTCTTAGTCAAGCATCATAGTTTAACATACCTTTGAGTTACTGTAGTATCTACCAGGTTGTTGTTGTAGGCTAGGTTCTAGCGCACAATACATGCTTGTAGCAGCGCCCTACAAAGGTTTAAGTCAAATATCTCATAATAAAAGTAGTACCTGAGGTGCTGACTTAACTTTGGCCACTACACCCAAAACAGGTGTAATAGCATTTGCCCATTTTTGGTGTCTTGCTAGATTGGTTTTAACCATTCCTGGATGAACGATGTGAACAGTAACTTCGGAACCCTTCTCAGTGAGAAGTCTTTGAAGCTCTTTCCCGAACAAAATGTTTGCCATCTTGCTCGCAGAATACGCTTTAAATGATCCATAGCTTCTCTTTTCCCAGTTGAGGTCATCAATCCTAAGATCTTTACCACTACCTATCATACAGTTAAATATCATAGTTTGAGGTCAACAACAAGTGTACCCATAGCATGAGCGACAGAAGACAGAACAACAACTCGAGATTTATCACCTTTTTCAAGGAGATCAAGAAGTCTTGTTGCTAATGCGTGATGGCCAATATGATTAACACCAATTTGCATTTCGAAACCTTCTTTTGTTTTCATGTTTGGACAAGCCATAATACCTTAAAAAACTAAGTAAGAAGGTCGAGTTTGCTAAGGGTACCAGCATTTAGGATAAGGAAATCAAGCTTCTCTTCCTTCTCATGGAACTCTTTAATCGCGTCTTTGACAGATTGTAGTGAAGCCAGATCTAGCTGGACAAGAGGTTAGCCATACACGAAAATTCGAGTTGCTAGTTTATTTAGACTTACAGGAAGGAACCCAAATAGACTTTTATCCAAACCCTCATTTACTAAATCTTTTATGGCTTGATCTGCTTTATCCTTACTTCTACATGCAAGATATGTCTTTGCGCCAGCTCCAGCGAATACTCTAGCCGTCTCATAGCCAATACCGATGTTGGCACCTGGCGACATAAATTAACGAAACAAAAATGATACATTGTTGAGTGGCTGTTACCTGTTACTAAAGCTACTTTGCCTTTTAGATCAGCATTGTAGAAACGTGCTACATCTTCTGCAGTCGACTTCCATGTCAATGTTGTTGGTGCGTTCTTATTATGGCATGACTCGCAGGCGTTACCCATCTTGTTGTGTTCTTTATTGTTGAGAATGAAAAATGATAAATCGCCGGCGAATTAATTGCCCTGACATCGGAGAAACGGTTTTTCCTCCCGAAAACCTACTATAGTCATTAAATACGCTCTCATACACTTAAAGGTATCTTATTACGTGTTTGGAAAGCGCTAGAAAGATGTGCACGTGATTTAAAAACAAGAAAAGCCTCAAAAACAGCAATAAGGCGTACCGTAAAGTTTGTTGGGATTTTTATCGGTTCACGACAAACTTAAGTGTTTGTGAAATCAAAACAGTTGGTGTAGCAAGAAAAAGACATTGCTTATCAGAAGTCGAAATTGTACTTACACTCCCCTTGCATTATGCAGAAAACAGAATAAGGTGTCAAAGCTCTTGTAGGAGTCATACAAGTAGCCTTGATTGTTGTAACAAGATAACGAACGTATCAAAGTACTCTTTGGTGTTCGTACTATTAACATAGTTCCACATCAGTAACAGATGAACGTATCAAAGCAATTTTTATGCATTGTTATTTTATGGTATTGTTAACAATTTTGTATTTATAGTACTGCTATTAAAGCAATAACAACACTAGCTATTGTACCAGAAAATAACACACTACCTCTACTTGTATTGGATTGACTTGTGGGCTCGGACGTTGGATTTGTATTGACAGTATTAAGGCTCAACTGTAAAAGAGTTAGACAACATACAAATGACAACAAAAAAAAAAAGATGTTTGCTGCGTACCACTTGTAGTGTTGGTATGTTTATTTCTGTAGCGAGTACTGTAGTTGAGTCTGAACGTTCTACAAATGTTATAACTTTAGATGAGTCTTGTGAGTCGAAAGTAACATCGTATATAATCTGTTGTTCTGTACTTCTTTTTGTAACGCGCTGTACAACAGTTGGAGGTGAAGAACTGTTTGTAAAGCAGAAGCAATTTCTTCTATTTCTGTTTGTGTAAGTGCACGTGATACAATGAACTCTATAGTTACATTCACTGATGCTGCGACTGTAGGAGAAATAGTTGGAGAAGTACTAACATTGGTCACGGGAGGTGCTGTTGTAGTAGTTGTTGATGACTGTGTTGGTGTAGTTGTTGGAGACTGGGTTGTTTGAGGTTCTGTTGGCGGTGCTGTAGTAGGTGTGGTTGTTGGCGGCAGAGTAGTTGGTGCCATCTGAGTTGTTGGTTGGGTTGTTGTAGGAGGAGCAGTTGTTGGAGGTTGCGTTGGTGTAGCAGTTGTTGGAGGCTGAGGTTCTGTTGGCGATGCTGTTATAGGAGGAGCAGTTGTTGGTGGAAGAGTAGTTGGTGCCAGAGTAGTAGGTGGTCTTGTTGTTGGTGGATTTGTTGGGGGCTGCGTGGTTGGGTTTTTCGCTGGCGGTAGAGTTGTTGGAGGTAATGTTGTGGGTGGCAATGTTGTTGGTGGCAATGTTGTTGGAGGTAGAGTCGTTGGGGGTAGTGTTGTTGGAGGTAGCGTAGTTGGTGGTGGAGCTGTTGTAGGAGCAGCAGTAGAAGGAGGCGGTATAGGAGCTAGAGTTACAGGAGGCCCGTTCATTAGAGAAGGCACAACTGTGAGACCCCAACTACCGGCTGATAACTCTCCCCAAATTTCAGCACTGTTATCAACGTAGTTGGTTAGATTCTGAACTCTCAACGTTCCGTCTGGAGCAAGGAGAAGTAACTGTGTTGCGGATATTTGTGCAGATCCTAAGCAGTTCTTAGAAAAATGAAGAATAAGAACGATTATGTACCTAAAGAGACCTCAGGTATGTCAATTACTTCATTTGCGTTTCTTGTGCAGTAGTCCGTAGTGTGCTGATACCTGAATAATATTGGCCCAGATCTTGTTGTATAGATGTAACCGTTTATAAGTTCCACTAGTATGGTTAATAAAGAAGGAGATTATAGTTAGAGGTAAAACAAATAAATTTTCTTTTTGTTGATAAGCTTTGGTAGGTAATAGATAGTACGAAAAGCGCAAAAAAGTCTAAGTCTTGATACAAATTTCGCTTTCAATACCAAAAAAAAACCCAGAATTATCTAATTATGGACTTTGGTTGTATTTGGCATAATGATGAGAGTGACAATCAAAACAGTCATGAGTGTATCCGCGTAGAAAAAGAGGTTACGTACTTGAAGTGCCACCTACAAAAGTGCTACATTCCGTAGTAAAAGAGCAAGTTTCAGCATTGAAAGTAAAGATGTTAGTCTGTACAGACGTAATAAATTCTCCAAAAACTGGAGTTTCTGAGACACCGTTTATATTGCCAAAACAGGTCTTAATCTATCAATAACTCGTAAGTAAACCATAAAGTTCAGGCCAAACAAATAAGTAATACAACTTAGTTTCTCGGAATTCTCACACAAACATTTCTTTTGTCAAAGATGTTGAACTGTAGTGGTTCAAAAAAAACAAGAAAGACAAGAGACATCGAACCACCACAGTTCAAAATAGACAAAAGAAACCCTTGTTCTGACTAGTATTCTTTCAGTAAAAAGAAAACAGCGAGTGCTTTCCCTGAATTTGAACTGGTGTTGAATTTTAGTTTCAGAAAAAGGTGTAATGTTGACGTTTCCATTTTCCTGGCGTAGAAATAGCGTTCTACTGTAAAAGAGGTGACGAAAAGTGTTTTCTATTTATCTATACTTCAAGTTGCAGCGAAGTAGTAAATCACGCACGTATGAGCAATCTTGAGGATTCATAAAGTGAATTTGACCTCCACTAGCAAAATAAATTATATTATCTCCAAAAGCTGCAATAGCTTGTGCAACAGCTGTAATATTAGAGTTTCTACATGCTACAAAGGGGTTAGAACTTTCAAAAAACCGCGGTTGTGTTTGGGATAATGTACTGCAAAAACAAAAAGCTTTTTGTAGAAGATACGTACTTCTTATAATCTGTGAAGGTACAGTTAGGTTTCTAACGTGAAAGCCATCGTTTTCTGTTGTTGAATGGATCAAATAGTTACCATCGATTACAGCTGATACTGGTGTTATGTATGCGATTAATATAGATATGGCGATAATCTCAACACGGATTGATTTGTTTCTTCTCATTGTTGGATAATTGTGGATTTAGTCGACTTTGTAGATCAAAAGACATTAACTCCGACAATTATTCACTGAAATCTTTAACAATTTGATTTTGTTAAACGTCGAACTATATTTACGATTCACTTATTGCTACGCATTTGTGTTAAGTAGATGTCGTAGTACTTGTAACTGCAGTCCGTTTGCATGTAAATTATGTTAGCATTGAGGAAAACATCTGTTATTTCATGTCTTTTTCATTTTGAAGAGTTCTGCTGGATTGTATATCGGAGATACAGCCTTGCAGATTTTGTAATTACGCAGTGCTACAATCTTGCTTGTACACTATTAGCAAACGATAGATAGATATTCAGTTGTATTTACAGTTTACTTACAATCAGGTTGATGATAATAATGTCTCCGTAGTGTCAATGGTAACACATGAGACTTCCGCTCTCGAGATTGAGGGTTCGACTCCCCACGGATTCAATTATTTTTGCAACGAATAATACCTGAGTAACCTTGTTGCAAGTACATATGATTCGATAACTCTATTTTCAGCTGCCTTTCAGTCTTTGCAAATGATTGCAGCGAAACGGGACCTGTAGTAAGCGTTCCTACTTATCAAGTTAGGCATGCTAGAGTTCAAGAAGGCTAGATGCTTTTCTGCTTTACACAATCTTATGTGGACGAAGTGACATGCAACTTATAGGTGTATTTAGTTAGAAGGTACATTCAAGCATCCAATGCGACATACCTTCAAGTTACTATAGTATCTACCAGGTTTATGTTGTAGGCTAGGTTCTAGGAGCACAATGCATGCTTGTAGCAGCACTCTTAAATAGAAGTTAAGCAGAAAGGCTTAGGGTTTGTCGTGCTTACCTGTGGTGCTGTTTTTATTTTTTAGATAACATACAAAGCAGGTGCGAAGACATTCACGATTGATGACGCATGAGATTAGTTTTGGCTATCCCTGGGTGAACGCAGTGGACGGTAACTTCAGAATCCTTTTCAGAGTAGTCATTGAAGTCTTTGCCAAACAAAATGTTTGCAAGTTTATTTGCATTGTAAGCTGTAAATGGACCATAGTTTCTTTTCTCCCTATTGATGTCGTCTAATTTAAGGTCTTTACTACCATCTAAATAGCCAGCGCATTAAGCAAATATAGTTTCAACATTTATAAAACGTGATAGTCTCAACAAACGTACTATCAGTATGTGTGCAATAGAAGACAGAACAACAACTCGAGATTTATCACCTCCCTCAAGGAGATCAAGAAGTTGTTGCTGCTCTGACTGAAATCGGAGAAACGGTCTTTCCTACAAGAACGTTACTGTAATTGGTGTAAATATAGTAGGCATTTCAAAGTAAGCGTTGGGTTCAAAAGGCTCCAACTCTAAAAAAAAAAGTTTCCTTAAGTCCGTACATCATTTCTCAATGAGTGCAAGTAATCACCTCTAGTGAGGATAATATTGTTCTCCTTGAATTTAAACAGATAAACCTCGAAACCATGGCAAGATATTTTCACATTCACGCTAACAGTAGCAATATAGGAACCAGTAAATGCCTCCAAGCGTAAAACAATACCATTCACGTGACATCTCATGTGTTGCCTTTTTCCTACTGAACATCACTATTTCCAAAGTCTTCTTTGCAAGCAAACACTACACAGCCAAAGTGAACATCACAAAAATACTTTCAACCTCTTATTCCCACTTAACATAATCGGCTAAATAATCCTCTGCAAATGGAGACCAAAGATTCTGTGACTGAAGGAACAGAAGCAAAGCCTAAACAACAGGATACTCTTAAAGTTGCCAAAACGGAAGGTAATTTCTTCACAAGTGAAGGATTCGTACGATGCTTAGAGTTATGCACGAAGGAAGAAAAAGGCATGCGTTTTAATAGTTCTGCCGTTAGCTTTTCAAATAACGACATCCAGATACGCTTGATGAGCTCGAAGACGCACGTATACTGGCTAGCATTCAAATGGGACAGTTGGAAAAAGCTTTACAGCCATCTTACGCGAATTCGCTTATGAGACGAGCTATGGCGTTACAACATAATAATGGGCGGCTACCAGAGGTACGTAATGATTTACAGCTTTTTCAACCAGAACGTACCCTTTAGATATCCAAAAAAAAAAGTTGTTAACGCAGAGCATTATGTGGCTTGCTGTTCTCTTAATTCTTTTTGTTTTTTGTTAGGGCGATAGCAAGCCATCAAAAGAACAGCTTATGCTCGCAGCTTATAGTTTAGACTGGGCTAGTTCAACGTTTAACTACTGCGCATCACAAATGACAGGATGCAGTGAACATTTAGTTGACACTGTATTCGGTCAAGCGTATGAGCGTATAGTGGGTTCTATATCTAGTTTCAATACAATAAGTGATGAAGCTTCTCAAAAAAGCCAGGCACGTGATTATGACTAGTCAGTAAAGAGTGCACTCTGACTGTTATTTATTTCTTCGGTGATTCTGAAGTTTTGTTTAAGGATGTTTTAATCGCACTCATACAGAAGTGGAAGGAGTACTTGGATAAGATGCTGGATAAATCGGAAAATCCGCATAAAGACAAAATTAAGCGCCAAGTTAAGTGAGAGTACTAAAAGGAAAGTCCTTGGTAAGTGATAATCAAACAAC
>JALMLS010000454.1:0-29064 GCA_038496445.1 Trichosphaerium sp. ATCC 40318 | reverse complement strand
CATCAAACTCTTCGTAGCTATAATTTTGTATAACTCTTCCTGAACGATTCCTTGTTGATTCAATCACTGCATCTACGATTCTGTTGTTTAACATTAGCTATTTTACAATCGGAGAGACTCTTGAATTCGGCTGACAGGGTGTGGTAGTTTTGGCGCCAAAACGAACCTTTTCGGTGCCCTGAGCAATTCCAGGGCGTATGTGTTACATAAGACGAGCATATCCGCCTCTGAGATTGTTTTTTTTATATCAGACCATTCTTTGGAGCATTGACCAACGGAAATGACGGACGGCAAAGGAAGGTACGCACACAGAAAGTAACGAGCGAAATCTTTATCAAAGAGCAATTTGGAAGCGTAATTAACCATTATTGCAGTATCAAGCGTAACATCTGCCATCTTACTATATGACGGTGCGTGTGGTGACAGTAGAAACTATTTAACGCTGAATAAAGTAGACTCTTGACTTAACCTCAGGAGCGCCTTATCTGCCCCGTTTTAGAGTTCGTCAACAGTTAGTTGTTGGTTTCTCCTTCTTGTTGATCACTTGGTACATTGTCATTATTATCAGAGAGAAAAAGACAATATTATAGACATCAGTTTATCAAACCTAAACCGTTAACGGTTGTGTAGCCGTAAATTAATGCTCTAGTCCCCTCCCTAATACAACAAAATATCCTTACTCATACAAATTTCAACTTTTTACAACACACTCATGCACACCTCAGACATCGTTTGATCTTCTCATTTTTCTTTACAGATACAGTAGTGATGCTAAGCGTCGTATATACAGTCTATACTTCCTCATTGCAGCATTTGGAGTGCTAGAATTAGAGGAATTTTGTGCGTCCATGAAATTTTTTATCTTCAAGCAGTAGCGTTGTGTTTATCACGTACAACCAGAGATGTAACAAAAGCATACAAGTTTTCCATTGAATGGATATGTGAGCTTGTGTATTGGAATAAGATGCTCAATCAAGCATTTCAACCTCATTGAAATGAACATTATATAATTTTTCAATGTGTCATATTTCCGTAGCTTACGCGATGAATTGCAAGATTCAATAGTATCTACCAATGGTAAATGTTCTAATTGGGCACAGTTGTAGTACCTATCATGCTCTTTGGCACACACGTTTACGATCTCGCATTTTTTTCGGATTCTAATCGCAAAACCGTTAGAAACGACACCAACCTTTAACACGTGATAAGTACCGTTTAAGTATTGCATGAAGATATTGTACCAGCTACTGTCAATGTCAAGTAAAGCCTTCCACGCTCAAGATTTTCTTAGGCGACACTGTATTGAAGTTAAATTGTATGAGCGAGTATTTTAAGGCGTATTTGCGAATAGTATTCTATTGAACATTTTTAACACTAGAAAAAAACAAGAAAGGCGGCTCATGAAAAAAAATGAGTTTTCTCACGAATTCTTAGGCAATTTTCATAACTACAGCAACACGACCAAAAAAACGGTATGGCGGCAAGAAGAAAAGTATGTACAATATATTTTTAACGTATTAACGTATTTTGACGCTGAATAGAGGACACACAAACAAAAACATATTAAAACGAGTCTTCTCCAACTCCCAGTGGAGCTACAACTCGATATCATGGACTTGGATTATTCTGCTTATGTTAAATGGCCGTTGCTATCCAAACAAGCCGCATTATGCTCAAGGTTTGATATCGACTTGAAAAAACAAGGTAAATGGATGAGATACAACGGTGGTAAGAAAGTAGGCGAAAGGTTTTATTCTGGCGGACTCAAACAAGGCGTTCTCAAAACTTGGCATAAAGGAGGTTCACAGATTAAACAATGTCATTACATCGATGACGTACTCGATGGCGAGTACAAGGCATGGGCGATCAAAGGATTCCTTGCGGAACATCGGTTTTACAAGAATAATAAGAGACATGGAGACAGCAAAATGTTCAGGATATCAGACGGTTCTATTTTCAAGCTCCTACCCTATGTCAATGGGAAGGTACATGGTGAATGTAAGGAGTGGCACAACAATGGTAGACTGAAAGAGAAGTACAATTGCATTAATGGCAAGCGCAGTGGAGAAATTAAGTGTTGGTACAAGAACGGACAAGTATCACGTGAGTACTGTTTCATTGATGGATTCATGACAAAGAAGCACTTTTATGAGAGTGGCAAACCAAATTATTCGTTATTACCAGTAGGGAAAGATGGTAGAAGTGAAGAAAAGGAGTGGTATGAGAATAATCAACTGAAGAGTCAGCGTGTTTATATTAATGGCAAGAAAGAAGGAAAAGAAACATTTTGGTTTGAGAGTGGTCAGATAGCCAGCGAGCGTTCTTATGCTAATGGTAGTAAAGAAGGAGAAGAAAAACTTTGGCATTATAGTGGACAATTGCACAAAAAATGTGTTTATGTCAATGGAGAAATAGAAGGTGAGAAGGAGGAATATCATGAGAATGGAACATTAGCATCAAAAATGGTTTACAGAAAAGGAAAGAAAGAAGGGTTAACGACATTATATTACAGTAATGGCAAAATAGAAACTCAATGTACTTTTATTGATGGCAAGGTAGAAGGAGAAGTCAAACATTGGTATGCAAGTGGCCAACTGAAGCACCAGAATTACTACGTTAATAATAAGAAACATGGAGAAGAGAAGTGTTGGTACGAGAATGGTAATCTGAGAAATCAGTGCTTCTATTTCGAATTTTTTAAAGAAGGAGAAGAAAAATACTGGTATGAGAATGGAAACCTAAAAAGTATTTGGCATTATGACACGAACCACTCAGAAGAAAAGTTTATGTCAAGAAAAGAAGGTGAGGAAAAGTATTGGTTCGAAAATGGACAACTAGAGTTCCACCGCTTTTATGTTAATGATAAGAAGGAAGGCGAAGAAAAGCGTTATTATTCATACGGTCAGATACTCTCACAATGTACGTATATAAAAAATGACAAAAACGGAGAGGAAAGGATGTGGCATGAGAATGGACAACTAAAGAGACATTGTTTTTGGGTTAATGGACGTAAACATGGAGAAGAAAAGAATTGGTACTATAATGGACAATTGAAGTGTCAAGGTGTTTATATTAATGATAAGAAGGAAGGTGAAGAAAAGCGCTATTATTCACCTAATGGTCAGATACTCTCACAATGTACATATGTAAGAAATGACAAAAACGGAGAGGAAAGGATGTGGCATGAGAATGGACAACTAAAGAGGCATTGTTTTTGGGTTAATGGACGTAAACATGGAGAAGAAAAGAATTGGTACTCTAATGGCCAATTGAAGTGTCAAGGTGTTTATGTTGATGGTAAAGTACAAAATGAAAAGCATTGGATCGTAATGGCACACCAAAAATAATTTTAAGAATTTTCCCAACTGCTAGAAGATCAAAGCAAGAACTTTGCAGTGTTCGTACAATAATGAACTGTTATTCACAGCTAACAATAGTTGTTTTATTTTGATGACTGGTGGAAAGAAGCAGTCTTAATTTTGTACTTAATGATTTTTGAGAAGAAAGCTTAAGTTGCATCTTGAGTACAGCAACACTATTTTTTATTTGAAACTCAAATATTCTATTTGCATGTTTAACAACTTGAAGTGACGAGATTTAGTCCTTCGTGATTAGGGGGTATTCCTTTGATGGTAAATGGGTACACCTTTTTAGCTTATAATATAGTGACCATACATGTCTTCATCAATCAAACGCAAGGTTGACCTTCCAATATCATCTACATCCACGTGCTTACCAATGTTGTCATTCACTTGTATAAAAGGTACACCAGCCAACGACTTAATACCTTTAGCAGTAACTCTTGCCCAAGATACATTGACGGATCTGAGGTAGGTCTTGTTCAAAGCGCTAAGACCGCTGTCAGTGACTTCAGTCATCACAATAGATAGCAATCTAGGGTTGACGTATTTCATGCCATTATCAGTAATATTTGTAGCATCAAGATAAAGATAAGAAACACGGCCAAGATGCTTCAATCCTTCGTCAGATATCTGAGTATCAGAAAGATTGATGTATGGAACATCGGCGAGATGCTTCAAGCCATCATTAGTGATATCATGGCAAGCTATAATAACACAAGCGTTAGTAAACAAAAAGTAACTCAACAAAAATCCGTTTCAGTTTCAAATGCACGTGCTTTTTCACGTGTGAGAAAAAGAATAACGTACCATGCAGAGTTAATCTACGAGCACCTGAGAGATATTTTAGACGTTCGTCGTTAACAGTAGTTTTAGTTAAATCAACCGTGTGTACACCAGAAAGGTACTTAATACCTTCTGATGTCAATCCTAAAAGTACACATGGGGATGATGTTAAAAAAGCACTCCTGTATGGTAAAAAGGTTACCTGCTATGCAAATATCTTCAATACCGGCGAGGTAGCTCAATAATTCATCACATGGTATAGCGTGTTTACCTTGTCGTACAATATCTAATCTGCGTATACCAGAGAGATACTTGTAGCAGTCTGCTGTTAAGGCACCTTCGAAGAGAAAGCTACCTTCCTCAATGTATTTGATATGTTGTAAACCTTTTGTTGTTATACAATCCATAGTTCCAAACAAACAAAGCTTTCTTAGCTTCTTAATATGTTTTAATCCTTCGTCTGTTATGTGACTGTGTGATAGGTTAAGACACTCAAGGTTTTCAAAGCACTTAAGATGATCATCTGTAAAACTTTCACCGATAGAACAAGATAGTTCCTTTAGGTTAACAAGATGTATAAACCCATCCTAGTCGACTCCAGGTAGATCAGAAAATCTCAAGCTTGTCAAGTTAGACAGGTGCTTAAGACCTTCCCCTGTAATGGTACCAACAGCCTCTCCTAGTTCCAGACTCTTTAATCCTGACAGATACGAAAGACCTTTATCTGTAATAGTACCACAAGATGTATCAAATACTAAGTGCCTTAGTCATCCGAAATGGGACAATATTGTCCGTATCATGCAAGTTTGCTAATCTTTGCAACTTTTTGCTGTTTGTGACTTTTGGTTTTCGTGTTTAGTCAGGCTGACAGATCTTGCAACTTCTGTTAGTTCTTACAAGATCTTGTTAGTTCTTGCAAGATCTTACACTTTGATACTTCTGCCAAACCTGTCGCAAACTTGAATGATACGGACAATACTTCTTGAACCTCAAACTCCTTAATCCAGATAGGTTCCCATATACGTCAATTCTGACAATAATCAACGTAGTTTATGTGAATAAGCTGCGTAGACCAAAACTATTGTCATACGTTAGCATCCCTACTTGGTAAACTATCAAAATGAAGCGTGTTGTGAGCAACAGAAATAAAGCTACGGTGGAACCACAGCATTGCTACCTATTACACCTCCCAGTTGAACTTCATCTTTATATAATTAATTTGGAGTCATCACTTTATCTAATTTGGTCTGGTTCGAAAACGGTGCAATGGCAACATTGCTTGACCACGAGATGAAAAACATAGAAAATGGCTTAAAATAGCATCCAACCACCAGTTTGTACACTAGCTTTTTTTGGAGACTAGACATACAGTATTGGTCACATGGCGAGCTGCTTGGAGAAGATATAGGCTGACAAACCAATAGCCAATTAAGGCAGCAATGTAACTTCTTAAATGACTGGATGAAAATAGCCTTATGAAGTCACGTGTTTTTTGAAAGAAAACATTAACAAACTTACAACACCTACTTAAACCACACGTGTATATGATCCCCTTTTTAAAAAAGTGCTACAACGACTTTGTAACTAAGGAATGGCTAGTTATTCTAACAGGGAGAGAGAATGCCGGTAAAAGTAAAATAGAGTGTAAAATGCGTTGTGGGGACGTGTATACAGTATTTACACATTATAGTCCAGATAATTATGTTATTAAACGGGAGTATGCCCGTAAGCCGATTCGGCTATGTGAGTACGCCAAATTATAAGTCGACCAAAATATAAATGTTTGACTAAGAATAGATACGACCGTTGGGCAAATTCCAAAGTTGAACTTTTATACCGTGATAACTTTTATCCACATGTGAGAGCTATTGTTTATGTTATTGACAGTGCAGCATTAGATGTCATGGAAGAAGGTAACATTGTATTTAAAGAGTATACAATGCCTGAATCTAATTTTTTCTCTTTTTTTAGATGCTTTAGGTTTTCAAAAGTTAGTAAGATGCAAGGCTTTGAATTTAAATAGAGATGTGTTCATTCTTGTCATTGCCAATAAACAAGTATATTTCCAATTTTTTACATACAAGCAAGGCAAACATAACAGGCTTAGGATTTACCAGCAGCTTTGAGTGTTGCAGAAATATCTGAGAAATATGGACTAGAAAGCTTAAAACTGCCGTGGCATATCATTGGTGCAAGTGCACTGACTGGTGAAGGAATAGAAGAATCACTACAATATCTAGCAAAACGGCTTGATGTATGGAAACAATGAATGGGTAATAAAGTGACTACAAATATTACAACCTGAAACAAAGGATGCGATCCTTTTTTGGTTTTCTTACACATAATATTTGGTGCCAAAGTCTTACAGGCAATAGTCTGGTGAAACGCCACCTGACCATCTCTCACACACTAATACGAGACATGACCCGTGAAGTGCAACCTTTAGAGTAACTTTGTAAGCAAGCGATGTCACACAACATATTCTGGACGGTCAAAAATACGTTTAAATAGTTCAATCTGTCTTCTGTCCAATTTTCTGAACGGCTGAATACAATTGCACAATAAACTACGCACAGTGGCGCTAATAAATGTAATCTGCCAAAGACAGTATTTTGGTGGTGTTACTGGCACATGGTTAGCTCAGACAAACTTAATGCGATTTTAAGCGAGTGTAGCAAGATCACTTTTACAACGCTTCGTCTGTCCCTAAGATTGTATTTTACGCGTAGATTTCGTTAAATACATAATGAAGCCATCGAAACCGATTCTACGGCCGCTCTTAACCGAATCAAGGAAGGTGCGACAGCATTTGAAGGATACAAAAGGGAGAAAGAGCGCTCGCAAGCGAATTACCGCAAAAATGTTTGATATCAAGAAACAACACTTAATGAGGTACATTACTGTAGTATTAGTAAACTCAGTTGGATTTTGAACTAGTTCAATTATTTTTTGCGTTTTTTATGCGTAATTATGCTCTAACAAAGCGAAAAAGGGTAGAAAGTCCATTACCACTATTCAGCCGTACAGACTTTGACAAGTCGCAAAAATTCTTACCTGTCAACAGACTGAAAGACAGGTACGTTTAATAGTTCCATATAGGTTGTATACTCATAAAAATGATGTAGACGCTTTAACAAAATGGAAGCCTTGCCTTTTGCAAGATGGAAAGGCGACGAGCACTTGAGAGAGGAATTATGGATTGAGGATGGAACCAAACAGCTCAAAAAGGATTACTCTGGCATCGAGACGCTAACGCCTCCAGATCATAAGTTCTCACTACAAATGAGAGGAGACCACTTCCGTAAGAAGAGGGAGGATAAGGAAGCATTCGAGCAACGTAAACAAGACAAGATATTAGAGAAATTCAAGGGTAAACCAATGCATAACGGATTTGACGACTGGACCGAGTGGATACACGAGATAACAACGTCAGAGAAGTAGAGAAGAGATATCTTTAAAAAAAACCGTCAATTTCTTTTTTCCGTTGTAAATACGACGCCAGTATGTTGGTGTCTTGTACATAAATCACACTCTCACACTATTAACAAGTCTACGCAATTATTGAAAGAATTACTAGCTTGTTTTGGTAAGTGCTTATAAATCAAGTTAGAATCCCTTTATTAACTCCCAAAAGGATTCACATAGCACTCAAATACCCAAAAACGATGCGTATGAGGCTGCTTAAGTTTGGTTTTTTTTTTTGGTTTTAAGTTCAACTTTGAATTGCTAAAACTCTCAACGCTTCAGCATGTCAACAACCACATCTATACAAATTGCTGGTAGGAGCACGGGTCAGTCAATACAGATACCAGCTCGGGAATCTGACGGCTGGCGCCCAAACGAGGTTTCACAAACGCCTGGTGGAACCCTCTTCGCTTTCACTCCTGGAGGTATCGCAAGCGCACAAAGCCATCTCGCTACTATTAAAAAAGAAGCTCTTCGTTGGGATTCTTAACGAAAGGCCAAAAACAGGCTCTAACCGCCATTTTTTTTAACTGTAACACTACCTAAGCTATTATTTTTCTATTTTTTGCATTTAAAACAATTTTTGTAATGTTTTGGATTTTATGTGGCTTTAATGCGCTAACAAGCCACGTAGGTACTAGAATTGTATACGACAGAAATCGTCTGCTCCGCTTGGCAGCTTCTCCACTGTCAAGAACCCCACCAGTTAATCTGCCACAGATTCCTGGTGTGACTTGTGACGTTGAACAAAAGCGAGATTTCACCCCTCAGGAAGAAGATGCAGAGGCAAGTACAATTAAATTGGAACGAACTAACTTGATTTGAAAACTTGTTGTGCGATTTTGCTCGCCACAAATAGCTGCATGCTAAAGAACTGTTTTTTACGTAAAATCGAAGGCGTTTAAGCAATTTTTTTTTTTTTTCAGTCGAAAGTTGGCTACAAATTCCACATTCGTGTTATCAATTTGTACTGCGCCTACTGTAGTAATTAAAAAAATACCAAACGCTGTAATAATGGTTTTTTTTGCAGGACAAGGCTAAAGTCGCACCAAAAGATATCCCTGGTGGTACGTTATCTATTCATTATATTAAAACGCAGAAAAGATGAGCGTTAGGACCGCTTTGGTTGACTCAATTTTTTTTGTCATTTTTTTTTTTTGTTTGCTTTGAAAACAAGGCCCGTTAATTGTTTTAATCTTTTAATTAGACGATGAAATGTTTGCCATGGACACGTCATAAATTATTTTTTTTTTGTCGCTCCTCTTAGCTCTCGCTGTAAATATCGTATATGTACATAAGTACCCCAGTCACAAACATCAACGGTTGTTCCAGTTACACGCGATGACACCGTAACAGAAACTGAAACTAGGACCAAAAAAAATGAAAAAAAAGAAAAAAAAATGCGAAAAAACACCAAAAATACAAAAAAAATTATCCTAAATTATCGCTTTGGTTGGTTCAAGATAAACAAGAAATGTCGTTTTGTGACATAGTAGAAAAAAAAAAAAGAATGCATTAACTGAAGTTAGACATACTTCTTTTGATATTTTTTGTTGTTGTACAGTCAGGCACACTAGTGTGTTCGAGTTTTTGCTTTGGTGTTTACAGGTTTTGTTCGTTGATCTTCTTTTTTTTCAATGTCAGTCATTGCTTTTTTTAGATCTATTTTTCTTTGACGAATCTCTTTGAGCTTTTTTTGTAGTCTGAAAAGTAATTGTTTTTCAGATTTTGTTACTGTTGCTCTACGTTTTAATGTGATTATAGCTTGACGTAATGTCAGTATACGATCACTTATCTTTTGTATATTATGTAGATCATATATATCTTCACCTCTAGTATTGATTAAGTTGTTTGTAAATCAAGTTTTAAAGAAAATTGTAGATTGACATGTCATGACTATTTTTTGGTTGAAATTCTCGTACAGAATGACTTCTGCTCTTGCAAATAATGTTTCTTTCTTCCACTCTTTGAACATTTTAAACAGTGACAACCACTTGTTTGCAGGTGTTTTACCACTTAATTTCTCTGTAGATTCAGTACGGAATAGCCTAGGACTGAATTCTTTATCTAGTGCAATTACGCCTACAATAGTGGCTTGTTAGTTGTACATGAAAGTATATTAGTTCAGAATACGACAGAGTTCGTTTAGTACAATAAACTACGTACCCTCGCTTGTTTTTGGTATCTTTATGGTGCCAGAAACTGCAACTGGCAGGAAGTCAGAGTGAAATTTCATTAAAACTATCTATAACATTCGCGTACGTTTTCCCTTGTCGCTAGCAGTCAGATGGCGCTTATCGAAGCCTAATCCAGGAAGATCTAGAGCATTTTCCAAGTCCTTCGTTCCTTTTGCCCTTAATCTATCGAATTCGTCTTCAAGACGCTTTAACTCTTGTACAAGGTTCTATTGTACAGTCACCAACAATAGAATTATTTAAAAACACTTGTAGTTGCGTACGTTTATTGTACGTGTTGTAACGCGCGTCTCTACATCTTCATCAAACCGCACGTTGTACAAACGTCTCTTTATAGCGCCAATCTCTGTTATTGTATTCACAAGAGCATCGGTATGCTTCTTAAAAGCTTTCAGTGCCTCTACATTATTATTCTCTGACATTGTACGTTAAAGTTCCTAAACCGTTTTCTACTTTTTTGGCAAGTCACCTTAACTTTTTGATTTTCTTCCCATACTTAAAACACGCTTCTTTGGTACCACAGCACCCATGCCTTCTTCAGAATGTAAGAGATGTTGTAACGCTTGTGTAAGTAGTTAAATCTGTTTATTACATGAACGTGTTACAAGGTCTTTTATGAGCGTTTCTAGTAAGAGAGTGTATCTCGTGGCGTGTGAAACATCCTGAATAGACTTCGAGTGGCTTCGTGAACAAGTTTCGTGATAATAACATCCCAATAGACTATAGGCATCGATAATGGTTTACATAGTCTACACGAAGCATCACGGAGCCAATATGTGAACGATTAGTAAAATACAAGAACCTAGAATTAGCGAATAAGGAAAGAGTTGGAGCGTGAAGTATTCACAGAACAATAACCAATAAGCCATGAATATATAGGTGTAAGCTATCTAAGTGATCACGTGACGCATGTATATGACATTCTCCCACACCAGAGCGAGATAACATCTATTTGAGCTCGTATTTGAAGACATCATGAAAGTGATCGACCAGGACCTTTAGAAATAAGATAAAATCTGAAGCCTTATCTACACTTTGTAACTGAACACGAAAATGTTCTTTTCTATCAAAACTAGTAACAAAAGGTGAGTGTTCTGATGTTAAGAGATCCATGAGTGATTTGTGGTACTGAATAAAAACTTTGTGTGTAAACCTGTTTTCTGTTCGTCGTTTGAGAGTATCTGCCAACATATCATGGAGCGCCATTTTGAAAGAGGAACCCATATTTCTGCTACGACTACGAGTAGATCTAGATCTGGGAGCAATAGGAATAGCAGGCAGGAAGGTTAATCCGTCGGAAGGTTGTTCAAATTGGACTAGATTGTCTGAACTTGAAACATTTGTATTATCGACAGAAGCATCTGTGGAAACATCTGTATTAACTGGAATATTTGTATCATCTTGAATAACAACATCATCATCTTGAACAGCCAATACATCATCATCGTCCAATACTTCATTGTATAATCGATTTGCAGGGTCATGGTAAGGTAGCAACTTCGTCACATGGTACGCAGATTCTAATAAGTCACCGTTCCAGTCATTGAGCAGGTACGTAATAGGACTGAGGACTTTAACAACCGTGTAAGGACCATCATAGGCGAATGAAAGCTTTTTTGGTTGACCATAATCGAAAGGTTTATCTATATACTTGATAACCTTGTCACCAACCTTGAACGAAGTTGATTTCCGTTTTTCGTTATATCTTTTGGCTTGTTTCTCGTGGGCCAATCTCCTTGCCTCAACTGCGTTGTGTCTAGCAGTTTTAAGAGTTTTAGCAACCTTTTTGAGGTACTGACTATGTATCTTTGAGACAGGTAATACGCCAAGTGCTTGATCCAAAGGTTGTACTGGTCTGAACCCATGTAATAGATAAAAAGGAGTTTCTTTGAGTTCAGCGTGTACTGCTGTGTTGTATGCAAACGTGGCAGCTGGTAAATAGTCGTCCCAATCGTTTTGATCTTCATTGCAATACATCTTGACTGTTTGTATTAAAGTAGAGTTGAAACGTTCTACTAGGCCATCACATTGTGGGTGATAGGCCGACGTCCTTCGCTTGTCAACATTGATAATCTCCAATAATTCTTGCACATGTTTAACGAACTCACCGCCTTGATCAGACAAGAATATTTGTGGAGCGCCATATTGAGTGATGACACGTTCATAAAGGACACGTGCAACTGTTGATGACTTCTTATCTGGCAAAGGTGCTACTATCGCGAAACGAGTGAAATAATCTACCACACATAATATATTCTTGTTGCCATGCTTAGTTTCAGGTAGAGCAGTGATAAGATCAGCAGCTATAACCTGAAAAGGGAAAGAAGAGGTGACAGTTCCCATAGGTGCTCCAGCCTTAGCTTGACGTTTGACTTTACCTGTTTGGCACAGGTTGCAGGACTTAATCCAATATGAGACATCTCTTTTAACACCAGGCCACCAATACTTCTGTAGTAACCGAAGATACGTCTTGTCAATGCCTAAATGTCCTGAGAGTGGATCATCATGCATAGAAGATAAAATGTCGTGCCTGAGAGAGTGTGGCACAACTAACTGTACTCGTTCTGCAGTATCAGCTAATTGAGCTTTAGAAGGGCACCATCGTCGTCTTAATATGCCATTCTCATCGAGAAAAAGACTCTGGGCTTGTTTCTTAAGTCTTTCGTACTTATCATAACCAATAAAAGCTTTAGGAGATTGCATAAATTCTATCAACAAGCGAAGATCTGGGTCTTGTCTTTGAGCATAGAAAGTCTTCAGCATAGGCTCTTTAGGAATAGTGAAGGATTTGATTCTGGTAGTGTAGATAGCTTTACCAGGATTTTGTACGATAGGTGAGCAAGATAGAGCGTCGGCATCTGAGTTCTTCTTACCCGCTCTATGTTTGACAGTATAGTTGTATTGAGATAAGAAAATGGACCAACGAACCATCTTCGAATCAGGATTCTTGTGTCTGTAGAACCACTGTAACGCTGAGTGGTCTGAGTAGACAGTAAAATGTTGAGATAGCAGGTAAACTCTAAACTTCTTAACAGCAGCCACGATCGCCAAAACTTCTTTCATAGTAGTGTGATAGTTTTGTTCGGCAGTGTTAAGAGATCTGCTATAGTAACTTATAACTTTCTCTACGCCGTCTTTGTCCTTTTGTACCAAAGCTGCGCCAATACCGTAATCAGAAGCGTCTGTATGTAATTCGAAAGGGAGAGAAAAGTCAGGATAAGCCAGACAAGGTGTAGATGTGAGGGCATGTTTGATAGACTCAAAAGATTCGATCTCCTTGTTAGTCCATTGCCATTCGACACCTTTCTTCAATAAAGCACGAAGAGGTGCTGCTTTGGAAGCGAGCTTGGGAACGAACTGTGCGTAGTAGTTGACCAATCCCAAGAATTGTTGTATGTCTTTAGGTTCCTTTGGAGCCTTCGTGTTGATGACTGATTCGATCTTCGAAGGATTTGGAGATATGCCTTTTTGCGAAACGACATAACCTAGATAGTCGACAGAGGTTTTAAAGAAGTGGCATTTGGAAGGTTTAAGTGTGACGTTGTAATATCTAAAACGCTTTAATACCGCTTCTAGGCGGACAAGATGTTGTTCAAAGGTTACAGAAGGTACGATCACGTCATCCATGTAAACTAAGCACATCTTCCAAGTGAGACCAGCAAGGACCAAGTTCATGTATCTTTGCCAAGTAGGAGGGGCGTTAGTAAGCCCGAATGGCATTACTAACCATTCATAGAGACCAGTCTGATCGATGAAAGCGGTTTTCTCAATTGATTCTGGATCCATCTCGAGTTGATGAAATCCAGAAGTGGCATCCATCGTAGAGAAGAGAGTTGAACCAGAAAGAGCATCGAGGGCATCGTCGATTCGTGGTAAGGGGTAGACATCACGCTTTGTGACACCGTTAAGCTGTCTGTAGTCGATACAGAATCTCAGCTTGCCATTTGACTTGGGTACAACAACGATAGGAGCAGCCCAAGGAGAGGTTGAAGGTCGGATCAAGCCACGTTTTTTGTAGGAGTTGATGAATTCTTCGATAAATTCTCTGTACTTCGGAGGGAAACGTCTAGGTGGCTGTCCTTTTGGGTTTGCATCGCCAGTATCGATCTTAAGCTTGACCTGAGTTTGTCGTGGAGCTTCGATTTCTTCTTCAAAGCGATCCAGATATTTGGCGAGGAGGTTGGTTGCACGTTGTAACTGCTCAGCTGTCAATGAGCTATCCGCAAGATTGAACAACTTTAGAATAAGCTGTCGATCTTCTTCAGAAGGAACAGGAAGATCTGAATCATTGCAACCAGCTTCTGCAGTTACAGAGTCAGAGGGTGCGTCAGAGCCAACCAATTCAGATTTCACAGAATTGAACTTAGATCCTTTAGAAACTGACGCTTCTTCAGAATCTAAACCAATAGCTGGTTCATCTTTCAAGGAGTCAGCTGACTTGCCTATGTCAACTGAACTAACGAAAGAGGAATTCACTGGATCCACCGACGCATCTGATGAATCTTCAGGGAATTGAGAAGAGAGGCAACTAATCTGTGTAGTCGCTCGCAAAGGTTTGAAGAGCCCAACTCTTTGACCTGCTTGAAGGTAGATAGAGCGATTCGATAAGTTGGTGGCTTGCAAATAAGCTCTCCGTTTATCGACAGTGTTTAAAACACAGGCTCCAGCCAATCCCTCAAGTTGCAGGCGTTTGGAGAGGTTCGCAACTCCAGTGATCCCTTGGGTGACGTTTGTAGTTAGAGCCAACACCACTGTTTCCTTCGGATACACCACCACATCATCTTCAGCTTTCAGCACTGATTGCTTTAAACTGTTCTCTGGAACGTAAGGTTTGTTAATTAAAGGAATTTCAAAATGGTCATTGACCAGTAGGATACTGCGTTGAGGAAAGATTCCAATGTTGTGTTGTCGCAAGATATCGTTGCCAAGAATACAGATATCACTTAATTCATCTGCAACGAGGAAGGAGGCGTTGACTACAATGTTGGGAGCCAGCGAGAGTTGGAGAGGAGAGGTCTGGTGGTTGAATTGAACAGTACCACCTGATGCTACTGTGCCAGTCACATTAGCATCCTCGAGAGAATACGGAGGGTTGATCAGATTGAGAGCGCATGCCAAGATAACCGATCTATCAGCGCCAGTGTCGACAAGAGCGGTAATAGGAGTACCGTTGAGTCGTATTTCCACGTAATTTTGGCCAGGAGGCATTATCTCGGTGATAACTGCCTTAGAACGCAAGTCAAAATTTGTAGGATGATCTTGCGAGAGAGGAGAGTCGAAACGAGGCATCCCAGCTTGAATATCGTAATCCATCGGTCGCGTTGGAGGTTTTCGCTTCGGTTCGGTGTCAATCTGTTGAGGCGTCTTGATGGAGTTGAGAGTGGTCGTTGGTGGTTTCTTACGACATTTATCCGTTGTGTGAGCACACCAATAACCATGATTATCACACCATTTGTTCATATACTCGTTGTTAGGATCTGGACATTTGGATTTATCTTTCTTCTGATCCATCGTGAAACGAGTTGTAGGTTTTGAGGAGTTCGAACCGGTTTTTGTTTGCTTCGCCGGTTTTGGAGTGTTTGTAGGTCCTCTGTTTCTTTGTATCCGCTTCTTGTTTCTGCTGATACGTTCAAGGCCTTCTTCTATACGGATAGCGGCCTTGACTGCACTATCCCAAGTGTCGAATTCGCAACCAAAAGCACTGCAATATAATTGAGTCTGAATATCTTCTCTGAGGTTGTCGGTGAAGGACTCGATCTGTGAATATCCATCTAGGGGAAGGTGAGCGTAGGCAGCTTTCGCAGATTTGGATGCAGCGTAGTCTCGAACTGAAAGATTCCCCTGATAGAAGCGCTTGAATAGTTGACGGAACTTCCTTGCTTCACCAGTGCTGCTGTAGAAATGTTTAAGAGCCGCCAATAGTTGATCCGCTGTTACTTCTTTCCCACGGACATATCCTTGATACCAAAGTTTAGCGTGGGACGTTAGATGGTCTTCAATAAACGCCACGCACATAGCATCATGCATGAATAATTTAGAACAACGAGTACGAACATCTTGAATCCAGATGTGAACGTTCTCATCAGCAGAACCCGAGAAAGAAGTGAAGTCTTGCTCCAGGTTGGACATCATAGGGATGAAGGAAGGATGTGTTTGTATCGGTGCAGGCTCGGTGCCATTACCATCGCCAGTTATACTATCCTCGACAGCATCAGCATCCAAATCGGTTTCAACAGCCTCGAAGTTTTGAGACTGAATCAGTTCCAATTGTTTTTGTTTGAAGAACTTTTGAAATTGCATCATGAAATAGGTACGAGTTTTCCGTTCAACGTTCTCGGCGTGGTCTGTTCTTTCGACATCTGTAGCATCTGTTTCCAGGTCGCCGATTTCTTCACGCGCCTGCTTTAATGCGGATCTTTGTATTTTCGCAATAACTTCTTGTGAAATATTAGGCATCGGAGGAGCTCGAAGAGTCGTGGTCGTTTGTAGACGTTGTCTTCTATCCGCCGAACGAGGTGTAATATTTGAAGGGAGAGAAAAAGCAGTTGTGGAGAAGGTATGGGATTCCCTTCGTTTGGCTTCGATAACTTCAGCTTGTAGAGCTTTAATCTGTTTTTCCAATTCGGTAACCGGAGTGCCTGACATTGTGTGAATGTGTGATAAAGGAAAGCTTCGAAAAGAGACGTTGAACGTAAAGCAGTAATGACGTAGCTGTTATGGAGGGCGTTTTCTACCAGCCCACAAGTATTTTGACAGAGCTACGATTACGACGTATAGATTCTCCCACACCAAGCAAAGTGCGTGAGTAGTTTGTGAAAGAAATGTGTCTCGGGAGGAGACGCAAAGGTATAAAAATAATGATCGTGTCGCCAATGTAAGAGATGTTGTAACGCTTGTGTAAGTAGTTAAATCTGTTTATTACATGAACGTGTTACAAGGTCTTTTATGAGCGTTTCTAGTAAGAGAGTGTATCTCGTGGCGTGTGAAACATCCTGAATAGACTTCGAGTGGCTTCGTGAACAAGTTTCGTGATAATAACATCCCAATAGACTATAGGCATCGATAATGGTTTACATAGTCTACACGAAGCATCACGGAGCCAATATGTGAACGATTAGTAAAATACAAGAACCTAGAATTAGCGAATAAGGAAAGAGTTGGAGCGTGAAGTATTCACAGAACAATAACCAATAAGCCATGAATATATAGGTGTAAGCTATCTAAGTGATCACGTGACGCATGTATATGACACAGAAGATCATTGGTGTAATAACAGGTGCGCTGCGTGTTTAGGTACGTCAATAATTTACTTAACTCCTCGTACGCTATTACTAACGTGATGTAGTAGCCCTCGTATGCTGTCTACCAATCATAAGCTGTATGGATGTTATTGATGGAAATGGAGAATCTACGGTACGAAAACGACTTTTTGGCGTAGTAACGCTAAACGACAAGGGCTTTTTGAGTTTGTGAGATAGGAATTCGCTCTGATCTTATTGATTTATCAACAAATAGTGCTAATGTCTTTACTGTAGTATATTAAAGCGATCAAAGTTCAATATGTATCACCGTACATCATCAACCTTTTAAACACGTGACTATTGTTGCATCAACTTCAAAAAATATATCTGGAAAGTATGACCTTTTAAGATTCCTGACAATACTATTATAGTACTCAACTAATGTTTAGCTTTGTATGTGTGCTTGATAAGAAACTAGTATGGGATGTAGATGTTATTGAAGAGTACTACAATTTGAATGCAACTGGTCTTTTTATACGATTGATAGGATGTGGTACATCAAAATCATTTGGAACTGAGAAACAATCATTCAGGGTTAGTCAATAATAGGCCACGTGAACAGTCCCCAATTAAAGTATGCCCATGTGCTAGACATGAGTAGGAGTATACAAAAAGGGGTTAGCGTGTATTCGTGAAACAATCGCCTTTGTTTCGCGTTTGAGCGTTTGCATCTCAATGGGCTTGGAAATAGTGCATAACCTTTAAACTAGCACATCGGCCATTATTGAACAAACCTGGATTACAAGCATTGTGGCTGTGCACAAACCGGATTATACAGTTTTTCTTATTTTATTCTAATTTTATAGGGATATTCCAACCAATACAAGCAAAGATAAACACTTCAATTAGAGTTCTCCAATATTCCGTTAAATTAGCCTCTATGTAACCTTCAGGATGCTACATTAACAGCTTATGATAATTGCTATTAATTACACAGCACGCCAACACAATGCGAATTAAAAATCACATGGTACAGCCAAAAGGAAAGTGCAACACGTTGAACGAAAAACATATTCCTGAAGCTGTGACATGTTGTTTACAGGATGCCTAAAACACCAATAACAGTAATTTACAATGTGATCTATTCTTAGACTGTTTTTTCGAAGAAGACGAAAACAATCCAAATTAGTGAGCGCCAATGTAGGCTTGCGTAAGAATGGGTCAGTCCCGGCGCGTAGACAAATAAAAGTAAAGTAAAGGTGGTACGAAGACGGTTCATTAAATGAGCATTGTTTTTACATAAACGACGAGCGGCATGGAGAGTATAAGTGTTGGTATTATAACGGTGAACTAGAAGTGCAATGTATTATAAAAATGGCAAAAAGGTTGAAGAATAGACGGTCATTTACCAGTTCACCAGTTTAAGGAAACAGAAACCAATAATAAAAGAAATTAACTTGCCTTCAATCGTTGTGCATTAATAGATACTACTGAACCAGAAACAAAAAGTAACACGAGGTGATGTGACAATGACATTTTTTTGAAAGAATACATACAGTCAGAACTTAGGGAACCATGAGTTTGGCATTTATTTGTCTATGAAGAACACGGTTTGATGCAGTCTATGACGTAGTTACTATAAGTGCCCATAGGTATTGGTTGGATATCTGAACTACCAATCATGAAGCAGGGCCATCCACCGTTAACGTTACATCCAGTATTCTAAAGAGAGGTTACAAACTGCAATGTCAAAAAAAAAAAAAAAAGACATACACCGTCATCAGTTGCAAACAATAATCCACGAGTGCTTGTGAATGAATCTGTTTCGTAATGATAAACAGTACATGTTGTAGTGTTCGTTGGAATGGCAAAGGCGAGATAAGGTGCAGAGGCATGCTATTGAAAAGCGAGTCAGCCCACCAAGAATTATATAAGTTACATACGGGTCTGAGGCAAATAGATTGTTCAGCATTGCAACAAACATCAGTTGTGGATGAAGAACAGCCTGCACTAGCGTCACCAAAAGTAAGACGTCCAATGATCCTTGGGTCATTGTAGAATCCCATGTTGTACACAATAGTATCGGAGATACCATTGCCATTTCCGCCAGTTCTTGACACTGTGTAGATCTCGTGAGCGATAGTATCACCTTCACACACAGGTATAGATGGACGTGAAGTGCTGAATCCTTGCTCGGATCCATGCACACATGCAAGAATACAGATTACTACTAGAAGTGTTTCGATTACAAGTTGTTGCGTCATTGTTGTTGTTTTGGTCTTTGGTGTTGAAAGATTATGTTTGCAAGTCGATACAAACGTATTCACGAGTAATTTGAGAACGAGACCGCGTTGTCTCGAGTACACGTGAAATAAGTTATTTTTCAGTGAAAATTAACCATTTTGAGCTAAAAAAACTGCCACGCTCTTTCTCACCCGCCACGCTGACCACTAGGGTTTCGGAAGTCGCCAACATACATCTATATCACAGTCTCTGTACGCATCGGAGCCATATGCCAAACAAGAGCACAAAATTTATCATAGCGCGTTGGCATTGCATGGCTATAGTGGTTTAGACCAATGCCGGCAAAGATGCGGAGTAGTATGAGCGATTCAATATAGTTGGTCACCTACAAGGCTTAAATGGCTGAAAATTTGAAGTCTTTCGTAAATCATTGACTGTACTGAAGTTGTGACATCAAAAAATGATCAATTAAATGTGATTAAATACCTCGTTTGGCTTATTTTTTTGAAAATAAAACTACTGACGGCGTTGTTTACCATTGAAGGTATATTTATTCAAGCACAATGTCCTTTACAATGGATTTTTAATTACATTTTGTTGTTCAGCTAAAGCTGTGAAAGCTGTGTTTTCATATCGTTCACAACAGCTTGGTAAATGCCCTTTGACATAAGGCTTGTTGCTTTTTCGACACTGTCTTGGTATATCTTCTCTCTAGCAAGCAATATACTCTTCAATTCAGGCCCTGCAGCAATCGCGTAATCAACCTAAATCCTATTTAGAAACAACTAGTTCTGTTTTTTTAGTGCTGTACCAATATCCTTGCAACGCCTGTATTTCCGTCTTTATTCTCAGTCAATGCTTTGTCGGCTACTGTCTTTGGGCACCCAGCTATACTTGAGACTGCATTACCTATTTTATTCATAGGGGCAGAGTGAAGGTGATTTGGTATTTGATCAAACCAACCAGCATACTGTCTCCACATAGTACGAACAATAAACTCAGGCTCATTGTAAATCTGAAGAAAACAAACCTGGGTTTTTTGCCAGTGTTCATAGTGTCAGGTATAGTCAACACAGTTTATTTGGTTTGTTTCCTCGAATCAAAGGTATTAGTCTTTCTTTCACAAATCCGGAATTAGCAATTCTGGATTGCTTGTACTTCCCCATTTTTATAACAACAGTGCATACACAATTTACCATTTCTCCACATTCTATACTCTCCTTCATTGTCACCATTGATTTTATGACAATGAATATACAGTTCGCCATCATCATGCCACTCTTTGTACTCGCCATTCCATTCACCTTCTGAATAATGGCAATGGACTTTTAATTTACCATTGAATCCCCACTTCTTGTACTCTCCATGTAGTTTACCATTAGTGTAATGAGAATGCTCATGTAATACTTTACCATACCATTGCTTATATTCTCCATCAAGTTTGTCATTAACATAATTGCAAAAAAAGTACAGATTGTCTTTTGACCACTTTTTATGCTCTCCTTCACGTTTCCCTTTGACATAACTTATCTCTTCCCTTTTATTATTCTCAGACCAGCACTTATATACTCCATCTTGTTCACCCTTAACATAATTACATTCTTTCTTCAAAACTCCATTTTCCCATGTCTTCTTCACTCCATCCAATGCATCGTTGATGTAAATGCATTGGTGTAATAGTACACCACCTATCCACATCTTGTACTCTCCATTTCTTACACCACGAATAAAATTGCATTTCTCCTCTAGTGAACCATCCATGTCCCATCTCTTGTACTCTCCTTCACGCTTACCATTAATGCATGTGCTTAGCTCACACAAAGATCCGTCTTGGTACCACAGCTTTATTTGTCCATGTGGTTCACCATCTAAGTAGTTAAACTGCTTTTCTATTTGGCCTCCAATATGCCATTGCTTATATTCTCCTTCTCCATTGCCATGGTTATAAAGACATTTGTTTTTCAGGTCACCATTCGAATACCAGACTTTGCGCTCGCCATGTAGTTTCCCATTACAATAATGGCTTAGTACACACAATTGTTGTTCATTGTGAGTCTCTCCTAGTTTTAATCCATTGTTCTGTAACAAGCCACAATACCATCTCTTGTACTCTCCTTCTAGTATACCATTGACATAATTACACATAACATACACTTGGCCATTGTCATACCATGTAGTACACTCTCCATTTCTTTTATCATCAATGTAATTGCAACGCTCACATAATTGCCCATTATTAGACCACTTCTTGTATTCTCCTTCTTTTTTGTCATTAACATAAATATATGATGACTTTAACACTAGCCCACCCTCATACCACGTTTTCATCTCTCCATTTAGTTTACCATGACTCCAATACGTTTGTTTTACTACGTATAACTTTATAGGAACACCCTTACGCACCTGTTCATATCGAAATTCTAACCATTTACCGTGTTTGTTCAGTTCATCGTCGTATCTCATTGAGTTTATTGCTGCACGTTTAGATAAATAAGGCCATCCAATAAACAGGTCGCGTTGTACATCCATGTCGATAATGTAACTCCAAAGGAATGTATAAAATATGGCACTTACTCGCTACAGAGGTATTCATCTATTTTATACGTTATTTAGTACGCTTTGCGCTTTAAAATCGCAATTGTACCTTCTGTTTTGGAGCGGGCTCCATTGTAAATAAATAGCGGTCTGATTGGTATTATTCAACGCGTTTATCGCTGGTAGTATAAAATCTCTGCAGAACTCCAGCGCAGTGGGTAGTTGCACTCGGTACTGACTTAACAAATTAAGTGAATTCATTATCTCACAGTCTTGTCGACAGGCGCCACTGACATGACTCAGAAAGGCAATGCAACGCGTCAGCATTAAGCTCCGGTACATGTCAACACTTTAACCGATTGTTGACCCAAAAACATTCACACTACATGAAGACACAACCGCTTCATATATGCAACTCACCACTGCCCAAGCAATCTTTGTACATACAAAAATACGAGAATTATCTTGCGCAGCGTTTTTTTAGAAAAATTCAAAATCTATGAAACGCAAGCAGTTCTTGTCCTTCTAGTGTTCTGGGGCATCATATCGATTACCTTGTCTCTTACAAAGCGTGTGGTGAAGTCAGTAAAAGAAATAAGCAAAAGCGCATTGTTTGAAAGAAAAAAAAATAGTAACGACTTTTTAACGTCAAAGGTAACGCTTACGCGTGATATTATTGTGGTAGTGAGTAAAATTTTTTTTTTTAAAGGACAGTCGGTTCTACACACTTATGAAAGTGAATATCAAGTTCATAATGTCTGAGAGGTTGATAAACAAGTCTAGTGGTGGCCATGGGCTTCTACTGGAGCGGTTTCAGCGCCAGCGTATTCAGTGTGGTCGTTTAATCTCGCTCTGTTTACGTCTGCGTACGGTTGACGAAATTGAAAGGAGTGGAGCAATTGAGGACCCCATAACTCGTATTCTTCCTTATCTGTGACCCAGTGGGCAGGAATATCTGTAATACCTCGTTATTAAATTATTTTAGCGCTAATTACGTACCTAAGTAGCCTCTCAAGTGTCTTCCACCCAAAGCAGAGCCGTACATCATACCCATCCAAGTAAAACAGAGAGCACCAGGTATGCCAAGGTAGAATTCACCCTTGGTAAGGTTTAGGGTGAAGATTTTGTGCCAACCATTGCGCATTGATTTTACTGTGTCGGCCACTGCTCTGAGGTTGGAGCCCTCAAATAAGTGCATGTGGTAAAGACCAAACTCTTTGGAGCCGTATTTTGCGCCTGCGTATTGCCTGGCTTCGTTTGTGAGTTGGTGACCCGCTCTATTGAGAGCGTTAATAACAGGGCGAATCATGCTGTTTACAAGTTGATAATTGCTGAGCTAGCAGGGCAACAGAAGTCAAAAGTGGTAAAAACCGATATATTTTTTTTACACTCAAATAACAATCTTCTACATTTTAACGTAGTTCGCTGGGAAGAGACCTTGCGCACCGCGCAATTCTCCACGCCACCACTCTGGACCCATCTTCTCCAGCACTGTAATTTTGTCACCGGCTTTGAATGATAGCTCGGTTGCGTCTACGCCAGCAAAATCCCATAACGCAGTGGCTGTACCCAAGCCTACGATAAAGTAAACAAAAAACAAATTCGGAAGAAAAAAAAAAGCGCACCTGCACTCCGTGGAGGTGGCCCAGCGTTGCGCGGCGGTGGTACTGCACGTCCATAGGGATTGCCTGTGCCCTGCGGCTGAGGAGCTGGAGCTGAGTAACCCGGTTGAGGAGCAGGTGCACCGTAAGTTGCTTGTGGTGTTGGAACAGGTGATGCTCTCGAGTAAGGATTTCCACCACCTTGTGGTTGAGGAGTAGGTGCAGCTCTAGAGTACGGACTTCCAGCAGGTTGGTCAGTACCATGAGTAGGTAGAGCAACGGATTGATTTGCGAATGGATTATCGTCCACTTGTCCTGGTCCAGTCGTGTACACTTTTGTAACCGCACTGTTCTCTCTTGGGGTAATAACAGGCGGGTGACTATGAATACGTTGCTTATCTATTGATGAACAAGCTTGTTGGAGTCGAAGCATATGTTCTTGCAATACTAAAGAAACGTAAATATTCGCGAACTTTTTTTTTTCAATATCAAATTATACTGATTGTCTTACCTTTTGAGAATTCTACTTGACCATCAACGAACTATGTACACCTGTCAGCTCTAGAAATCAAAAGAAAAAAGATCAAACAAATCAATGAGAAACAAGGTTATAAAATGAGATGACGTCATGTTACTCATGTATACACAGTCTAGTTGTACGCACCAAAGCTAAAACAGGTTCCAAAAAGACCCCACGATCGTTGTAAAGTATTGGGATATCTTTAATGATCTCTTGGTTAACGTCTTCGTAGGATTGAGCCACGCCTTCAAGTTTACGCTCAGTCTAAAAAAAAAATCTGTAAATCCACTTGAATTCTTGATGCGGGCAAGCTTACACCAGCAATTCTAGGGTCACCCTTTGCACGGTATTTTGCGAGGTCGTTCTCTAGCTTATGCTTATCCATATAACGCTTGTTACGCTCCTTACAACGATCCTGCAAGTATGAATCAGGTACTTGCTAGCGGTTTTATGCGACGTACACCAATTTCTCGAAATTGCATCAGGTAGTGGTTGATTGGGTCCTGTATTTCAGTCTTATTCGTTTCATCCTATAAACGTCAATTGTTGTACGTTAAAGATAGTCCGGACGTACAAGGACGTCTCTCTTGGCATCCGACATTGCACTGGTCGCCTCAAAATATTGGGAGACGAATTGGCGTATGTGTATCTGTTCTGGGTCTTCAGCAAACATCGCGTTTAGATCTTCCGCAATTTGCTTTTGGGCGTCAAGCATGTCTTATTTACATTAGATAGGTTTGTGTTGTTATCATACGTTGAACTGCAGACGAATAGGCAGTTATGTGCTTATCTAATTTTTTGAGCGCTTCATAATGGTTCTTATACAACCGGTATTGTATGTTGAACTCCTCGTCTTTTCCTTGAGGCCCTCTGTGGAATGCGTGTACAGTCTTCTCAAACTCAGTAATTATGGGTATAACATCAACGTACTGCGTCCTTTGCCTTACTGAGGCCATGCTTGAATTTTTTAAAAGCCATAGTGTTGTGCTACACGTGAAATAATAATAGTTTTGGGTATTTTTTTACAAGTCAACAATAATAGTTCATTTTGCGTTTTTATTGTACATTGGAACTAGAAAACAACCCAGGTGATGGCGTTGTTTGGTTTGGTTACGTTGGTTTTCAATTAGATACCCAATAAGTTTGTGAGTCTACTAGCCGCTGCTTGTTTCCTATTACGCAATCAATACCGTTTGTACGAAAAGGGTGGAGACGTACTTAAAAAGTTGTGTGTCATTTTGGTTTGATGCTGGTTTAGGCTCTGGTTCAGGCTTTTCCTTTTGTGTTTGTTGCCATTTATTTAAACGCTCTTGTATCTAAAGAATATGTCAGTTTGTTACACTTTGTTGAAAACTGCTTAAAATCATAACGTACTTTTCGTTGCATACGCTCAGCTACGTCTTTCTCTTCTTGAGAAGGTTCTGGCTTTGCTGGTGCTGGTTTTGGAGGAGGAGCTTCCTTTTGGCCGTAAATATGTTTGTTGAGCCTGCCTTGCTCTTGTTCAGCGGTGTTTACGTCGCCAAATACCTCGCTAGCCTACATTGAGTAAGTTAGCTTCACGGAAGATAACACATAATTTGCAGTTTTGTTGTTGAGAATTTAAAAATGCCTAGCGTACAACTACTATATCAGGTTCTTCCTCAGGTTGAGCCTCTGGGTAATCGAACGTCTTGATTTCAACAACTGCGCTCTGCATATCAAATTCTTCTCCGTCCATGCCTTGTTGCGCTGATTCAGTGGAAATTGCCGGTAATGAGGCGAGTTTCGCTTCTTTCTCCTTTCGTCTTGCTTCTTCTCTTTCCTTTAATTCGCGTTCTTTACGCGCCTGTTGAGCACGCCAGTCGAATTTCGGTTTATCGCTCGTTTGTGTAGTTTCACCAGTTTTTGTAGTAGGTGCACTAACTTGGCTAACATGGTTTAGTGCGCTAGCTATTAGTAATAGAAAATGTACCCTTGTTGTCGTTTCCTTGCGCGATTAAAAGAACCAAGAATGCGTGCCTCTTCGCGTTGTGCTTTCTCCTCTGCTGTAAGATCTGACATTTTATGCTTTGTTAGCTGAGTGAATTTTTAAAGGTCTTTCCTTAACAACGCTGTTTGACTTAATTTTACTATCGGGAATTTCCTTTTATGGTAACTTTAACAAATTACAAGCACGTGCAATACCACATTGATCCAGAGTTACCGTCACCATCAATATAGATAAACGTAGTTCCTTTAGGATCAGACGGTTCAAAGGCTTGTAGAATGGTGAACAAGTCTGGTTTGTAGTAAATTGTCTCACAGCACATCTCGTCAACGCCAAGCCCTCGTAATTGTTCTCGCACATAGAACACATGTCTTTTATCAAAGTAATCAGGTGTGTAGACGCATATCGTATACTCTTGTTCTTTCATGGCTTTATTACCTTTTGTAGTTGATACTTTCGTTGAAATATTACTGCCAAGCTTGCCTGTAGCAACAGCTGAGGCAATAATCGTCCAGCACTTGTTTACTTGGCTTTCGTTGATTTTTAGCATCCATTTGCCGACACGGCAGTTACTTTTACGTGCTAGAGTATCCAGTCGGGTTCTAAACGCTCGTATATCCTTCATATTAAGTTTGAACAAATCTGTGTGCTGGTGTATCATTTCAGAGTTAATGGACGCCCAGGAAAATACTGGCGAATGTACTTGAATCCAATGCGCATGTAAAACGTTTCCAGTTGTGCCTGTTGGTTTGTTTGCTTTACAAAATTCATCAATAGGCGTTCCTTGCTCATAGTATAGTCTAGCCATTGTTTACTACGGTTTTATTTGAAAAATGAGACAACACATCTGCCTTAGGTCTCGCACTAAAAGAACTCAAATAGCGGTTAAACTGTTGTCTAACAGATTGATTCTCACAGTCAATCTTTGATTGAAAACAACTTTCGGCGTCCTGTTCTCATAACTCACAAAAGTATTATTTCATTGCTGCCATTGTAGAACATTGGCGACTGAGTTTCTTCTAGGGTGGACACGTTTACTCAATCAACACTATTCAAAGTGTTTTTTGGCTTGTTTTGGAAAATCAATCAAAAATCAATCTGCTCAATTAATCATATATTTCAAAATACAACGCATTAAACAACACATCTTCAAAAAACAATGGAGTACACAAAAAAAAACCACCGGGCACAACAAAAAATAATAGATGGTTATTATTATTACCTTTTGAACTATTACACTGCTTGTATAAGCGGTAGTATTGTACATCCACCAAGCTTCTCAGCGGGTATGTAATCTAAATAAAATCTTTGTAAAATAATAATTGTTGACAGGTGCAGACGCATATCACACACGCATGAGGACATACACCATGATAGAAATCTTCTTTAGAGAAGAGGTTACATTGAGACAAGGGGAAAATATGAATATGAAAATGCGTACAACAACCTTTCAATCAAAATATCACAATCAATTCTGATTTTTTTTTTGCTTGTGCAGCAAACGGAGACCAGATTTATTACCTATGCCCTAACATATGCGTCTTTGAAAAAGTTATAAGGCATGTAAGAGATCTAGAAAATGCAATTGTGCAAGCACAGATAAAATGGTCAACCATTCTCTTACTCAACAAATTAAACAATACACTCACAATAGATGGGACTACCTTCGTGAGGCTTATAAACACTATCTTGGACCTGATCCTATACCTATCATGTTTACACCAGAGCAGTTTATTGCTGTAGCTGGACTATTACCTGCAAGAATTTGGCGCCAGATATTATGTGACATTACCTTGTTGTCAAATACTAACGTTCGCACACGTGTAACAGAGGTATCTGATGATTTTATTGAAAATTACGAGAAACAAGCTCACTTGAAATAAATACACCTTTCAGAATTTATGTACTGTTACTGCTCTATCTCTTAATTCAGTTACACAATTATCTGTTATACCAGAACAACCCCATAGTATTAGTACCTTGACACTTGAAAGTGGAGCAAGCCAATCATCTGTTGCGCTTGTGTGTGAAAGATTAATTTTATACGCTTTTGACAAACTTTTCATGCATGATGCAGTGATGCCTTTACAAGAAGCTAGATCAAGCGTATGTACTTCAGATAACGCTGAAACTCCAGTATCTGTAACGAGCTCACAGTGAGCCAGTCTCAATATTTTAACGTTAGAAAGCTGACAAAGCCAATCATCTGTAGCATTTGTTTCCGATAGATTAATTTCATATGCACTTGAAAGGTTTTTTATACACGCGCCTGTAATGCCATGACACGCACTAATATTAATGGTATGTACCCCGCCTAAGGCCATTACGCCCTTATCTGTTACTGAAGTACCAGCTAAGCTAATAGTATGTACACCAGCTAACGCTGAAATACCTGAATCTGTAATATGTCGGCAAGCATTTAAGTAAATTGTATGAACTCCAGCTAGCGCATTCAACACGTCATCTGTAACTCTACAAAATTCCAAACCGATCTTAGGTACCCCAGCAAGTGATTTCATACCTACATCTGTCACGTGTCTTTCGCAGTAAAACTGAATTGACTTTAAATGTTTCGCAAGCTGTTCTATGCCACAATCTGTAATGCCTGTACAGAAGCGTATGTCTAAATGCTGGACACCGCAGATGGAGTACAGCCCCTTATCTGTTATTTCATTATTACTGGAGAGTTCTAGAGACTGGACACCAGCCAGAAAGGCGAGATCAGTGTCTGTTGCTTTTGAGAACCGCTTTAGTGATATTTTGGTGTTTTTTAAAAGTGGACTGCCAGAGAGGCGAGAACAACTTGCTGTTGTACGAACATTGATGTGGTTGTATCCAATAAAGCAATGAATGACGTCACTCAATCCTTTACAGCTCTGAGAAACCGATATCGATCAGAGACACCGATGAACGATAGCAAATGAGCGATAATCTCTGTTGGAATATCTAGTAGTTCTAATTTACGCAGTTTTTCTGAGTTTTCGTTAAATGAAGTCTTCAGCTTTTTAATCGATTCCATTGTGCCTTATTTGATAATTAGCAAATAAAACTGTGTTATGTATGTCAAACTCACGTTGGTTACAACGTTAATGCTAACTTTTGTTGTTGGTCAATGATCGTCTCAGAACGGATGCAGTAAAAAGAAATAGAGT